>JAQZBX010051461.1:0-19381 GCA_029593785.1 Cabassous unicinctus | reverse complement strand
CAGTGTCCTGGTTTGCTGTACCCCAAAGCAGGTCCCCAAGGCAGTCTCTGGCTTTTTCTCTGTTGTTTTAGTGAGAGTTAAGCCTTATCTGCCTAACCCATCAGTCATGTTCCCAGAATCTCCCCCACCCCTTATATTTTTGATGTAACATTTATGTAATCTAAAGCTTCTTTAAAAATGAAAAAATAAAAAAAAACCGGAAAAAGGTAAAATGGATTCAAGGAAAAAAAGGTAACTAAAGAATGCAAAAAAAAGAAAAGAAAAGAAAAACACATAGAGAAGGTACAAATATTTTTTGCACATAAAACTATACACATTTACAGTTAATAAGTCAGGATGCATTCCATGTATGTAATCTAAAGCTTCTTTTAAAAAAAGAATATAAAGAGGAACTAGACTATAGGGCAGCCTATGTATGTCTTAAAACTATTATTTCACAAGTGAAAATCTCATAGATTTGTGTTCTATAGTTCAAAAGCAATTTAAATTATTCAAGGCAATCCATGATCATGCTAAAGAAACAAAATTAGCTGCACCAGCTGCTTAACAATTAAAAACCCCTATTCCCTGGCAAATACCTCTTTACAATTTGTGGCATTCTTCATTCCTTTGTACACTTCCTGGTTTCCCTCTGGCACCATTTTACTTCTTCTTGGAGAACTTCCTCAACATATCATCTAATGCCAGTTTGCTGACCACAAATTTCAACTTTTTAATTCTGAAGTGTTTTTACTTTTATCACTGAATGATAGTTTCACTGACTATAATATCATACATTGAAATTTTCCTTCAGTATTTTAGGGATGTTATTTTATTGCCTTCTGGCCTGCATATTTTTAGGTAAAAAGTCTATATAATTTATTTCTATTTTTTTGTGGATAATGTTTCGTTTTTCTTCTTGTTTTATGACTTTACTTTTAGCGTTGATTTTGTAATACTTGAATTGATGTGACTTGGTTTACTTTCTTTTTATGCAAATTACATGCATTTTTTTGTTGAGGTAAATTTCAGATAAATAAAATTAACCATTTTAAAGTGAACAGTGCAATGACCTTTATTATATTCTAATGTTGTACAACCATCACCTGTATGTAATTCCAAAATATTTTCATCACCCCAAAAGGAAAGCTTGCATACATTAAACAGTTACTCCTCATTTACCCTATATTCAGTGCTTGGCAAATACAAGTATTCTTTTATATCTATGGATTTACCTATTCTGGATATTTTATATGAATGGAATCATACAATGCATGGCCTTTTGTGTCTGGCATCTTTCACTTAGCACAAGGTTTTAGAAGTTCATCTATATTGTAGCATGAATCAGTATTTTGTTTTTATTTTATGGCTGAATAATATTGCATTGTATGTATATACTGCATCTTATATCTCCTGTAAATAGTGTTGCTGTCATACATGTATCTGTATTTGTTTGAGTCCCTTTATTAAATTATTTTGGTATATACCTACAAGTAGAACTGCTGGGTTATATAGTAATTCTATGTATAACATTGTGAAGAGCTTCCAGACTCTTTCCCAAAGCAGCAGAACCATTTTACATTCCCATCAGCAAAGCATGAATGTTTTAATTTCTCCACATTCCTGCCAACACTTGTTAATTTCCATTTTTTTAACTACATCCATTGTGATGGTTAGGCTAATGTGACAACTTCGTCAGGAAATTGTGCCTAGTTGTTTGGCCAAGGAAGCACTGGTCTAATTGTAAGACAAGGACAATTATGGGCTTTAGTCATCGGTGAGCTTACTGCATAGATGGCTGATTACATCTGCATCAACCAGGGAGATTGCCATCAGCAATGAGTGATGCTTTATCCAATCAGTTGAATACCTTAAAAGGGGAAGTGATTTCAGCATTCAAAGAGAATTTTCTAGTTCATCTTTGGACAGCCAATGTATCCTGGAAACTCATGAAGGACCTTCATTGGGCTTTCCTCAGAGCTCCTGGTTTGCAGCCTGCCTGCAGAACTTGAATTTGTGCATACCCATGGTCACATGAGAGACTCTTATAAAATCTCATACTATTTGCAGATATCTCCTGTTAATTCTGTTTCCCTGGAGAACCCTGACTAATGCAGGCATCATTTTAGGTGTTAAGTGCTATCTCACTGTGGTTTTGATTTGATTTTCCCCAAACAGTTAAGCATAATTTCATGTTTTTCTTGGCTATTTGTATATCTTCTTTGGAGAAATGCCTGTTCAAATCCTTTGCTTACTTTTAAATTGGGTTGTTTATTTTGTTGTTGTTGAGTTGTTAAAGTTCTTAATATATTTTAAATTTTTCTAAGAGTTTTATGGTTTTAGTGCTTATATTTAGGTTTTAATCCATTGAATTAATCTTTGCATATAGTGTGAGGTAGGAGCCCAACCTCATTCTTTGGAATTTGGATATCATTTTCTCCCAGCACCATTCGTTGAAGAGACTCTGCATTCCCTATCTAATTGTCTTGAAATCCTTGTATAAAATCAATTAACCATAGATGTGAGGGTTTATTTCTAGATTCTCAATTCTATATTGTTGTTCTATATTTCTATCCTCTTGCTAGTAATTCCCTGCTTTGAATATTGCAGGTTTGTAGTGTATTTTGAAATTGGGAAGTATGTGTCCTCCAACTTTGTTCTTCTTTTTCAAGGTTGTCAAGTTTACATTGCAATTCCATATGAATTTTAGAATTTGATGTAATGAGTAAACAGTTGGCTAAAGAATTGCAATTAGAAGTAGCTTCTGCTTTTCCTGAAGTTGCTGTTGCTGAAAGACCATTTATGACTGCGGAAAATATTGATACCTTGAGGGGCTTAATGCTGGCTTATTAAGATGGAATTTGACAGAGAATATGATGCACAGCTGAGGAGTGAAGAAAAAAATTCAATGGAGGTAGCAAGGTTTCCATTTCCTTTGACAATTATCAAAAAGTGCATCCTTATGAAGACAGTGTTAGCTATGAAGATGAGGGTGACTGTCAAGATACACATGATGATCCCTACATACCAGCAAAACCAGTTCCTACTCCCAAAATGGTTTCATTGGAAAAAGAAAAGACATCACCACAAAACATGATAAAGTAGTTTGTGGGAGAAGGAATACAGCAAGAATGGAAAATTTTGCAGCTGAGTTTCAGATAGGAGATGGAATTGTAATGGATGCTTTAAAACAACATGCTTATTCAGAAGAACATTGAAGTGCCAACTTTCATGAAAAAAAGGAGCAACCTACTGCAGAAGGACAAGTTTACTTATGTATAAAATAATCAACTCTAGGATGTTAGAGACAATAACTGGCTGTATTAATACAGGAAAGGAATCTCTTATCTTATGCATATGGAGGGAGCATGGAAGATGCAAAGGAAGATAATAAAGTTATACCTACAGTATGTGCCATCAAGGTATTTATACTCTTAATGAATTTAAGAATCATGACAAATACATTAAAGATGATTTCAGGTTTAAAGATCACATCAGCAAATTAAATCCATGTAGGATCATCTGCATGTGGGCAGAAAAAGAAATAGACAATCTCATAAGAATGTAGAGAGCTGGAATTCATTGTCCAAAAGTTGTAATGCTCAAGAAACACGCTTTAGTTATAACTTTTGTTGGCCAGGATCAAGTTCCAGTCCCTAAATTAAAAGAAGGGCTCAGTAGTAAAGAAATGAAAAAAGCCTACTACCAAACTCTTCATATGATGCAGCAGTTATGTAATGAAAATATGCTTGTTCATGCAGACCTCAGTGAGCATAACATGCTGTAGCATGCCTGATACTTGATGATCCCTTTAATTAGTAGACTGAAGTTTTAATTAATAGATTGAAGTTTTTCTTTAGAAATTTTTTCCATTATTAATTTTTAACTTATTTTTTTCATATATTGAATGAATTTATCTTTCTGGAGATTATATTTTATCCACACTAGGTCATATTGGATTATCTCTGATGTTCTCTTTCTCCTAATTTTAATTTTTTTTCTGGATTCCTAGCTTTTTCCCAGATAATTTAATCTTCCCAGAACATCATTTATTTAGTTTTTTACAGCATACATTGTATTGTTCACGGGGTCCACTGTGTTTTCAGTTAAAAAACTGTGCTTTTCCTCTCTATGCTATCTTTTCAAAATGAATAAATTTTCATTTAATAACCTTTGCTTTAATTTCATTGGTACAAAAATCTTGTAAATTGTTGACCACAAATTATTAATTTCTGTTTCTATTATACCATAAAACCATTAAGTTTATAGAAAAATATTTCCTCTGATTTTGTTCTTCTTTTAAACTATAAGACAAAGGGTTTTTCTATTTTTCTTCCTTTCTTCTCCAGAAGGGCTATTTTATTCATTATGAAGGGTCAAACTGACTTCTTTTAGTGTTATGTTGGTAAATGTTGAAATCACTCATGTCAAAGTGATGGCTTATTGTTTAGATTTAAAAATGTTTCTTTTTCTTTTTTTATTTTTTTAATCATTGCAAAGACCCTCCATTCTGAGGGCAAGTAGGCCTAATCCAGAACTACATGTAATCATGTAATGAAGTTTTATTTCATAGTTTGTTATATTAGTCAGGAATTATTACAAAGACATAGCTGTGCTATTTTCTTAGCATAGTTTCCAACTTGGCAACCTGGAGTGAACACCAGCATGGAACCCTTTTCATTTGTCTCCTGATGATGTCATGGCTTGTGCACATATTCAAACCTTGCCCATCTGTGTTAGGAAATGTTAGAGGGACTATGCTGTATTTTCTTCCATATTCTGCAGTTTATTTTTCCACATGTGGTATATCGACAGGAAATACATTCCTGTCTTAATATTTTTCTTTCTCTAACTTATTTGATAGAAATACCTCAAATAATTACTATCTTACTGTCATCTGAATTATTTTATATGCCAAAACAAATAATTCCATGTACCCAACTATCAAATCGCCATTTGGCCACATATCCCATACTCTTCATTAATGTCTTTTGAGTCTTGAGGCACTGCTCTCTTTGTGTTGGACTTTATGTATTATGGTAATCTGTCGCCAAATAGATTAGCCTGAAGCATGCCAGAACACTTGAAAATGTATTATATTGAGGTCTTCCTTCAAGATTTTGTTGAATGAAAGATTTCTTTCCCAAGTGACAAATATAAAATTTATAATATTTAAAAGAAATACTGATTCATTAATATTATAGTGAATGTAATAGTAGTCCAAAGTTGATCTCGGTCACTCTTTTATAGATACAATAATCGTTACTTTTCTTTATATGTAGTGATCATTTGCCTTCATTAAGATGACATACAAGTTGGTTTCCTTTACATCATTAGGTTCTTCTGATCATTAATTCCAGTGGAAAGATTTCTTTTACATTGAGTTGTTTCTTTTATGCTCTCACAGAGTATATAATTAGTAAAATAATAGAAAAAGTCTTGCTTTACAAAAGTTCAAAATTAGTAATAAAATATCTCATTCTTTGAAGGATATGGTAATGCTGTGTATATAAGATATTCCATAACATGTTTTCCATGCCAACTCTCAAGTAAAAAGAATATAATAAAATATTTCATTTATATTAATAATTGATATGATGCCCAGTGGACATAAAGGATGGAAGTACTAGAGGATTTACCTTACCTAGAATAGAAAACACATATATTTTAACTTACCATACAAAAGTGCTGAACATTGGTATAAGCTTAAATTTTATAATTTGGGGTTGAGGAGAGAATCATGGAATGTTTCAGAAGCAAAAATGCACCTTTTTGCATTGAGTAACTAATGCTTATTTTTCTTGCGATATCTCACTTAATTAATATTGTCTATATGGTGAGTATATTCATAATTCATGACTAGAACCTATTTATTTCTTTATTGTATTCTAGTATAAAATACAAAAACCTCAATATTGTGCCTCAGAAAAGTGATTTAGGGGTATATCTCTTTTTGTAATTGTAAATTAATGTGGTTATGTTGAAAGTGGAACACATATTTAACAGTGGTTTTATTATTTCTTTATTTTTATACATAATTTATAGTTTAGAAATATAAAATATAAGAGCACAGAATTAATTAAATGCACCTATGTCTTTTTATTGCTTTTCTTTCCTAATTAATTATATGATTTGAGTGTTGCATAGAATAAGAAAAAATGAATAAGAGCTGGTATCTAGAAAGGGAGAAAGCTTTGGTTTATGTCTATCATTTTACCACATTATTGTTAGCAATATATTTTGTCTGATTACAATTTCTCTGTCCCTACTACATCCCCTTTCCTTAATACTTGAGAGCTCTCATCATTAACAGCTGTTGGTACATTTGATTATCAATTTTAAATCTTATGAAAATCAGGACTAATATGCATTACATCTCACATCATCTTTGATTCCAGATATGCATATATTGGCATCCGATGGCCCTGTATTAATTCTTACTAAGGCTTCCTTTCTGTGAGTGGTATGACACAATGGTAAGAAAGGAGTAGGTCACCCATGGAAAACTGTGGTGATATTTGGCCAACTTTTAAGAGAGAATACCATGGATGATCCAAGGCATTCCTAGACACAGACTAATATGGATAAGGAACTGGTTATATGAATACCTACAGTATATGTGACATTTCCCATCATTACCTTGTGATCATTAGACCAATTGCATAAGTATCTATGGGCACTTGTTGAAATGCAGTGTCAAGTTCCACCCAGACTAACTGAAAATGAGTCTGTACTTTAACATGACTTATGAGTAATTTTCAACTAAAAGTTTTGAAACAGTGATCTAAAGTTTCTGTGAAATGTCTGTGGAACTAGGCTGCTCCATGAATGAAGTGCTGGTTACAATAAATACTGAAATCCACAGGAATAAAGCCTGAATGAAGAAGTTTATTTTGAGACCAATGGTTATGAGATATTAAAAAAGTAATTGAAAACACAGATAAAATAACTATCGTGTTTGAGGAGAGAGATTAAGAAAAGTTGAGAAAATAGAAATCTTTTCATTATTTTATTTTGCTTCATAAAATACATATATTCAATTCTAGGATGCTATCTTAAGAATTCTTTAACTAAATGTTCTGTTATGATACTATGGCTCATTAGTTTTAGTTTCAACTGTGGGAATAGTTGAATAGCCACCAACCAAACAGTATAGAATTCCATGGTCTCTTGCCTGTTTCAACAACATTAATATCCTTCACTTACAATAGAAGAAACAGATACCAGTCTGAGGATTTATTTTGTATCACAGTCCTGTAGAAAAAGACAAGTTCTGAGTTTCTAAATCTTTGAGCCCAAGACTGCAAATCTTCAGAAACCTCTGGGGATTTCTAAACAGTTTTCAAGCATTCATGGTTTATTTTTTCTTTCTAGAATTGAAGATTTTTCATTTGCCAAATGAACTGGAATCTAGAAGATATAAGATAAACAAAACTGTGTTGTGAATACTTCTCTTGAAAGGCCTATATATTTTTTTAATTTTTAAATTAGCTTTTAGGCTTCCTCATTGTATTAGTCAGGGTTCTCTCAGGAAACAAAATCAACGGGAGATATCTGTCAATAATATGAGATTTTATAAGACTCTATCACGTGACCAAGGGGATGCACAAGTCCAGGTTCCGCAGGCAAGCTGCAAACCTGGGGGTCTGATGAAAGTCCAATGAAAGGTCCTTGATGAGTTTCTGGGAGAAGTTGGCTGTCCAACGATGAGGTGGGAAATTCTCTCTGAATGTTGAAATCACTTCCCCTTTTAAGGCAGTCAACTGATTGGATAAAAGTGTCACCCATTGATGATGCAATCTCCCTGGTTGATGCAGATGTAATCAGCCATCCACACAGTAAACTCACTGGTGATTGAGGTCCATAAATGCTCTTGTATTACAATTAGCCCAGTGATTGCTGGACCAAACACCTGGACACAATTACTTGGCCGATTTGACACATTAGCCTAACCATTACACTCATCTTTTCCGTTCCCCTTATCATTTGAGTTATGAATATTCTGAGTCAGAAAGGAGATTGTAAGAAAACACAGTGCATGCTTTTTAACCCTTATGCGAAACTCTGAAGTTCATTTTTAATTAATTTAGTGGGCTGAAAGAGTTCCATGTCAATCTAACTCTATTTAATTCTATCTCTTGCTGACTAGAGAGAAAGCTTAAAGCATTGAGTTCTATTTTGCAGGGTCACTGTAAGAGAATGTTTGTATTATAAGAAATGAAAAAGAAATCACCTCTACTTTTCTTCTTGGGACAGAGTATCCCACACCAGGAAGGAGTCCCGAATGAATTAATGTTGGTCTGAAAAAGCAATCAATTTAAAGAAATGAATGGAAGAAATCCAAAAAGATGATGTCTTGTTTGACTCTCTAAAAATCTATTTTCATGTCCCCTTAAGAAAATGCACCATTATGAAGGCACATTTCTTTGAAATAAGAACATGATCCTTACTACATTCTATTATTCTAAGAGTATTAGAAAATAAACTTTGTTGGTTAAACAAATTATACTGCAGATTAGAATTATAATCATAGCAAAAGAAAAATTACTTATATGTGTATATTTTTAATATTTAAAATCAATTCCTAATTCTTTGAGAGAAATGCAGTCTTTTTTATTGCCTCCTTGAAGGCTAGTTGGACATGCTTACTGCATAGAGTTTAAATGAAGGGGCTCATCAAAAGGATAACTGAGGTGTTGAGCAATGACACCACCTTATTAATGGCTACCCCTTCCTTTTGTGGTTTGATATAGATGAAGATGCAACTTCCATAGGTGATGGAAACTACAATCATGTGGGAAGAACAAGTGAAGAAAGCCTTTATCCTTTCTTGAGCAGAAGGAAGTCTTAAAATGGTCTTGATGATGTATGTGTAGGACAAAATCACACTCACAAGTGTGAATATGAGGGTCAGCACAGCCATGATTAAAACAAGTTGTTCTATGAATTCTGTGTCTGAATATACAATCTTCAGAAGAGGAGAAGCATCACAGCCAAAATGGTCAATGAGATTGGAGCTACAGAAATCTAGCTGAACTCCCAGGCTAAGCTGTGGGAGGATGACCATTAGCCCAGTCAGCCAACAGCAGAGGACAAGTGTAGTGCACACCTTGTCGCTCATGATGGTGGTGTAGGGCAGTGGCTTGAAGATGGCCACATAGCAGTCATAGGACATGGTGGTTAGGAGAAAGAATTCTGTTCCTCCAATGAGCATGACAAAAAATAATTGAATGAAACAAGACTTAGAGGGAATACTCTCGTCTCCTGTTGCCATGCTGTAGAGGAATCTAGGAATACTGACTGTTCTAAAGATTATTTCTAAGATGGAGAAATTTTGAAGGAAAAAGTGCATAGGTGTTTTGAGGCGAGAATTCATCAGAGTTGATCAGGATAATGATTAGATTTTCAGCAACAGTGAAAATGTAGGTGAGAAACAGAAATACTAACAAAACAACCTGTAGTCATAGGTCATCTGTTAGTCCTAGTAAGATGAATGGATTATGTTAGAATGATATTTCATCATTGTCTTCAGATATATAACTAGCATATTTTTATAAATCACAAATAATGAATGTGAGGAACAGACAAGAAAATAATACTTTAGTGTATTATAAAGTTAGAGCACAAAGTAGGCATTAGAAACATGTCCCCCCTCATTTTTTTTTTTTTACTAGATTTTGTAAAGTTGAGTAGAAATAACATCCTGCTTGATTTCTCTGGATTCTGCTTTTCCCATGTCTCCAGAGTTGGGTTCCTGGAAAATATCCATCTGAAGTTTCAATTCAACTCTGGTTACAGGACCAGTTTTATAGTAGTCAAAAATTCCATAAAGATCTGTCAGTCAAATTAAATTAGGAAAGGCAGTTATGATATCTCATCAAAGTGGAGTTAAATGGAAAAAGTTTGCAGCAAAATTTTTATTTCTCCATCAGTAGAAGACATCAAGTCATTCTTATACCCCATGAAAATAATATACAACCAGTAGCTTATTTACACATTTCCTTTGCTTTGAAACCCTTGTTCCCTTTAACTAATCCCTGCTTAATCTCACCTACATCTTATGTGATCTGTGTGCTGTGTCCCAGGTCCATGTGAATTTTCATGGATCCCATTCTCTTCCAGGGATTTCCTCTTTGCACCTTCTTCAATGTAATGTGTTGAAATATTCAAGCCTGTATCCCTCCTATATATCAGTTTGAGTAATCTCTGTTTTGTTACTTCTCTGAATTCCTGTTTTAATATCCATCTGATGTGTAACATCCCACTCATCCCTTGTCTTCCCAGAACACTGAGAAATAGTATGTTCATCTGGTCTTTTCCAGAGAACAGAATCATGTTCTTAGACTTAGACTCCCAAGATTCTTGGTGGGGACCTGTAGTTTATACAAAGATATTTCTGTACCCAGATACCTTCTGAGGATAACTGCCAATTCCATTCATAACATAAAATTATGTCCCCCATATGGGCAGAGGAGGGGATTTCTTTTTGTGGAAAGAGACATTATTTCTTTCTTTAAAGATTTGCCTTGCCCTTTGGAATATTACTAAGCACTGATGACCTTAACCATATTGTCACATGGTCCCATCCCTGTCCTACAGCATTCTAATGTAAGAATGGACTCAGTCTTTGTTTATTCCCCCAAAAAATCATTTATTTGTAGGAATTAATATTTAGCATGGATTGAGTATTTCATGGACAATGAATTAAATTTGTCTATTAAATACAGATAATCTTAAAAGCTAAGAAATCAAATCCATCCTTAAGCGTTCCTACCAAATTGCATCTCTGTGTTGATCTTTCTGAGGATCATATAAAAGAGTCCACCTTTCACTACTTCCATTGAAGCGCTGGAGTAGATGTTCGACTTATCACATTTCCTCCTTAGTCACTTATCAACTCTGTAATTGGGGCAATATTACACATGTAAATGTCAGAGCTGGAATATGACCCCGTTCAACCTGTATTCCAAACTATAGAATTTCCAGTAAAGTGTAGTTTAAGAATTTTGGAAATTGCTTATCTTTAATCAAATCTAATAATCATGAATTAATTAAATATTAGCTTTTCAAATCTTTCCTAGGCATAAAGTATCTTAAGAATACCTGGATTTCTTCAATAAGTGACTAGAATAAAATCTCCCAGTGAGACATCAATTATTTTGTAACCTGTATGATTTTTATGTGATGTTGTAAGATATTCCCCATAAAATGCCCCAAGTGTCATTTTCCTCTCAGTCTGGGGATGGCATGATTACTTTTCTGCTGTGGAAAGTTGTCACGGTGTGATATGATTTATAGACACCTTCAAAGAAATAGACTGCTGGCCTAGGCTCTGGTATAACTGATTTCCTGCATTTTGGCAGCTGTTTATTAAGGTATATTCACACAGAGCTAGCTAGTCTAATAGACTAAGAAGACAGTGTTTCCTGGTAGTCACACATCTTTCCACTTAGCTCCTACACTTCTCTTCAGCTCCTTCTACTTTCATAACCTGTGCCTTCAACAACCGAATACCTTCATGCTGGTCAATACTCTGACTTCAAATTAATTTCATGGTTGTTTGCACAGTCTCCTAAGTTATTCTGTCTTTCTTATATATCTTTAAGAAATATAATTAAGGGTCCTTAATTCTGAGGAAAAAACTGGATTGAAATTTACAAATAGCTTGCAACACTGTTTAAATGACTGGTATAAGAGGAATATCATTATTATAAATAAATTATACTTTTTAAGGAGTTTCAGTCTATGGAGAATGACCATTTCCTTTCCTACTATCAAGGATAATTTTAAATTATGGATAGCTACTATTAATCTTTTTTCTGTTTAAAGATAACATTACTTTAATCCTCCATAAAATTCGTATATATACTGCAATCATTTGAAGCTCACCAAAGACTATAACAGAAAATAAACCTCCTATAATATTATCACAGAAAGTCCATTGCTATTAAGATCTTGGTGTATTTATTTTCAGCTTGTTTATGCTTTTAAAACGATGTGCCTGGAAGACATTATGTTGAGCAAAGCAAGCCAGACACAAAAGGACAAATACTGTGTGATTGTGTTACTATGAATCAAATATATTGTGTAACATATTGTATGATTCAAAAATAATTTTTATGTATCCAGTACATTTAAATATGAAATGCATGTTTTTTTAAATTTTTCATTTTTTATTATTGTTTATATTTCAATTATTAAATGTACAAAATAAAGTAAAAAATGAAAAAATTGATGCACAGACAGTATTTATATTTTATAAAATTAACATTAGATTGTAAATAACATTTGATGTGTTTTCCTCACTTAACCAAACATTTATTCATTCAACTATTTTAAGCAATTATAATGTTTTTCCTCATGTCATTAATTATTCTTAAAAAAACGATGTTACTTGCTCAATATATTCCATCATCTAAGGAAGAAAATTGAAAATTGAATGGTTCTAATATGAAAATTTATGTTTCTTGCATTTATTATATGATAATTTTAGAGAACATACTTGTATATAAACCTTTAACACCATGTGTTTTATATCACATTTAAGAACTGGTCAATAAATGCTGAATCAATGTGCTTTTGACACTTATTGATGAACTAGTCCTTTTGAAAATGTGTCTGAGTGTACGTTCTTATCAGTTTCTGAGATTTTTTCTCTAAACCTCTGTGAATTTTGGTGTTGTTATTTTGGGTATTAATTTAGATAATTTTTGATAATAAGATAGTACTAACTGATATTTGTTTAATTTGCATTTTTCCCATAAGTATGATAAAACACTTTGTTCTACATACTTAGTGGCTATTTGTAAATCTCAAAATTAACTACCAATCTTCATTATCATATTTCCCTACCACATAATATTTTAAATTCACAAAAAAACACCTACTTATTGAACATCTTTATGTGATTTAATTTGACCATAATCGCCAATAAAAGAACAAGTAAATTCAGAGGTTCCAAATCCTAGTATATAACCTAACCTAAATAATATGGCTTTAATTATTATGGATTCTTTGAGAAGTGAGACAGCCCAGCTTTTAGGATAAATTAAATAACTCTTTAGCAACTTGCTAAACGGTTTAGATGTAATGGTTTCCCCTTTGAAACTTTGTCTTGCAATCATGCTTAGCATTCTGTGAAAATGTAAGGAAGATTTTTCTATCCTTTTTCAGTCTCTGTAATTATACAACAGATGTGACCACATTCTCCATTTGTATACAGGGCTGGTCTTTTTTATTTCAGGGGGATCAATAACAATTTTCCCTTTCATTTCTGATTTTCATTATTTTTGTACTCTTTTTATCTTTATCAGTTTAACTGAAGGTTTGTTGATTTTGTTGAAGTTTTCAGAGTACCAAATTTTGTTTTTTCGATTCTATTTTTTTTCCCTACTTCATTTATCGTCACTCTGATCTTTGTTATTTCCCTCCTTCTTCTTGTTTCTCTTTTAGTTTGCTCTTCTTTTTCTAGTACTTCTAGTTTTGAAGTTCGGGCTCTTATTTGAAGTTTTTCTTCTTTTTTAATGTAAGCACTTAGAACTATAAATTTCCCTCTCAGCACTGTCTTTTGCAACATATAAGCTTTTACATATTGAATTTTCATTTTCATTCACTTCAAGATATTTCCTAATTTTGTTTCTGATTCCCTTTTAACCCATTGTTTGCATATGAGTATGTTGTTTTATTTCCCCATATATGTGAATGTTTTGTTTCTCCCTCTGTTATTGATTTTTAACTCCTTTCATTGTGTTTGGAGAATATAAATTGTATGATTTAAATATTTTTTAACTTACTGAGACTTATTTTGTCTCCTAATATATAGCCTATCCTGGAGAATGATATCTGTGCACTCAAGAAGTATGTTTATTTTGTTCATTGGGTATGTGTTCTATGTCTGTTAGGTCTAGTTGCTTTATGGTATCATTCAAATCCTGTACTTCCTTATTTATCTTCTGAGTAGATGTTCTATCCATTATTGAATGTGGTATGTTAGAGTCTTCCACTATTAATGATGACTGTTAATTTCTCCCTTCAAATTTGTCAGTGTTTGTTTCATATATTTGGGGCTGTACTATTAGGTACATATATATATATATATTTTTATTTTTTATTTTTTTTATCCCCCCCTTGCTGCTTGTGCTGCTGTGTCCATTCGCTGCATGTCTTCTCTGTGTCTGCTTATCTCCCCCTTGCTGTGAGGTCTTGCCGCATCAGCCCAGGGCGCCGCACAAGCCGTCCTGCCCTCACAAGGAGGCGCGGGGAAGCGAACCCAGGGCCTCTCATATGGTAAACGGGTGCTCTATCCATTGCGCCACACCCGCTTCCTGCCGTGAGGTTGCTGCATCAGCCCACCACACCGCTCAGGCCGGCATGCCCTCACAAGGAGGCCTTGGGACGTGAACCCGGGGCCTCCCATATGGTAAACGGGGGCTCTATCCACTGAGCCACACCCGCTTCCCAATATATATTTTTAATTGTTACATCTTCCTGTTGAACTGTCACCTTAATCAGTATGTAATAATCATCTTTGTCTGTTGTAACTGTTTTTGAATTAAATTCTATTTTATCTGATATTTGTTTAGCCACTCCAGCTCTCTTTTGGTTACTAATTGCATGTACATATTTTCCCATCCTTTCACTGGCAACTTACTTGTCTCTTTGATTTAAGGAGAGTCTCTTGCAGACACCTGTAGTTAGGTCAAGCTTTTCTATTCTTTCTCCCAATCTTTGCCTTTTGATTGGAGAGTTTAAGCAATTTACTTTAAATTTACTACAGATAATACAGATTTTTCTTCTGCCATTTTGCTATTTGGCCTCTTTGAGTCATAACTTTTTTGTAACTCGTTCTGATAAAGTCTACTTTTATATTTATTTGCCTTCCCGATTTCTATCTGGATGTATTTTTCATCTCTTTTCCTTGTAGATATCGCAAGGTTCAAATTCAACATCCTAAATATCTAACAAATATATTTTAAAATATATTTTAAAATCATTTTTAAAAGATACTTAGATTATATAAAATGTTAAATAAAAAAAATAAGGGATTCCCAAATACCCGACTCCAAGACCTTCCACTTTTCCCCACATTAACAATTTCTTTCATTAGTGTGGTATATTCATTGTAATTGATGAACACATTTTGGAACATTGCCACTAAGCATGGGTTATAGTTTACATTGTAGTTTACACTTTCTCCCACTTAATTCTGTAGGTTATGGCAGGATATATAATGGCCTGTATTTGTCATTGCAGTGTCATTCAGGTCAATTCCAAGTCCATTTATGGGCCCTTGATATTGATTAATGACTAGTGAAGAAAGATGGTCCATTAATATTTCTTTTTCCTTTCTGTTTCTCAGCCTACCTCATTGCAAGTGTCTTGTCTTCAAATTCATTGGTTTATTAATTCTGCCACCTCCACTCTGCTCTTGAAACCCTTCTAGGAATTTTTTTTTTCTTCTGTTATTGTGATCTTCAACTCCAGTATTTCTGTTTTGTTCCTTTTTAAAATTTATATTTACTTATACTCTCATATTGTTCATTCATAGTTCCCGATACACTATACATTCTCTGTACTTTCCTTTATCACCTTGAACATTTTAAATATAATTTTTAAAGTCATTTTTGGTATGTCCACATTCTGATTTTCTTCATTAGTGTTTTCTTTATTTTTATTCTCTGCCTTTGAGTAGGCCATCATTTCCTGTTTCTTTGTTTGTCTTGTACCCTTTAGTTACCCACTGTACATTTTAATATTCTAAAATGCTAACTCTGGGATTTACTCCACAGGATGTCTATTTCTTGTTTTTATAACCAGTTAGTGATGAGACAGAGATTTTCTTGAGCTTCAGCCTTCCTGTTAAGAAGGTCTGTCCAAGGCAAATGCAATGTGCAGCTTTTTCCATCTTTCTGGGTCTGTGTTTTCCTGGGCTTTTGCTTGTTAGTTGTTTTCAAGTTCCCCTGTTTACAGGAGTTTACTTGTCCACTCTATTTACTAGGGGACAAACATTCTTCTCACAGATATTTGACAGGCTTTTGTCCCAGATCTTTACCTCTATAGTTTTTTTACGCTACTTTTATTGTCTCATGCTTTCACCCTGAGGGTAAATTCTGGGAGAAGGGCCACCCCAGGAGGACATTCCCATGTCAGTTTCAGACATTTCTGTCTGTTTAATAGTTTCTTTAGTGGAAGGACTGAGTCCTGGAGCTCCCTACTCTGCCATCTTCTCCAGAACTCCAACTCTTTATTTCTTGACCTCGTAAATATTTAGGAGATAAATACAAAATTCATGGATTATTGAATATTTCCATTCAGCTTTTATAAACAATGTTTTTATTGTAGTACATTAAAAATTAATCTTTACCATTTTTATTCTTGTAATTTATAGGGTTTCCATGTAATCATTTTTGTGAAGATACAGTGAAAGTTTCTTAAAAATATGTATTTTTTTTTTTGGAAAAAAATTGGATGCATATATATCAAATCAACATAATTAATTATATTATCAGACAGGTTATTTTCACATTTATTTTTCTTTATATGTGATCTAGCAGAAAAATGTGTTTAAAATCTCCCATTATTATTGCAATATTGGTAATAAATATTTTCATATATTTCTAAGCATTTTAAGGTTTTATCTTTGATTTTGTAATTAAATATTTAATGTATATCACAACTGGTAATCAATAAGGTAAGTCAGTATTAAAAATTTTGAATTCTTTTATATTGATTTGCTTATTCTGCTGCAAATATCTTTATTGTTTGCATTTATCTCACTGGCTTTTGTGTATTATTTTATATTAAACACTTCTGTTGATTTTTTTTTTCATGGCATCCATTTAATTTTGTTGCTTTATGATGGTTGAAAATTTTGTAATTATTATACACATAAGTGATATATTTGGCATTACTTTTATCTTTTTTAAAATAATTTTCCTTAAATTCCCTTTTTCTTATATAATGTTTTTTTTCTCTCTATGTCTCATAAATATGGAATGCATGCTGCCTTTTTAAGTGTAACTATGTTTAGTTTTATGAGCAAAAAATACTGATACTTTATGTATTTTTCAATATGAAAAAAATTGTCCCTATTGGCATGATGAATAATTTGACATATTTTTATTGCAATTTTCACCACTCTTTTGATTAGTAATTAATTAACTGAGTGAATTGAATAAGCAAGATTATTAATGCTAATTTTATTATTATGTATTTTATCTCCTAAGAATTATGTTTTCATCTTTTTAAAATTACTTAAGTGAATTAATTTCATTAATCTAATTGCAAATTAGGAATATATTGTCATTATTTTTTCTTTCTTTTGTGCATTTTGTTCTATATAAAATTTACAATAATTATATTATTCCATGCACCACAAGAAAGTTTGAGATGCCATTCATTTTTATTCAAAATGCATTACTCAGCAAGAGTTATAGTTTAAAAAAAAACACAACTAATTTGGGCTATTCTCTTGAAACATTTCAAACACATTGAGAAATTGTTAAATTCAATTCTGGTTTGAAATAATATATAATATTAAGTTAAAAATGCATTGTATCTTCTGTCATTTAATATTTGACTTTAAAAGTCAGGTTTCCCAAAACTTAGGACCCAGGAGATTATTTTCTGTTCTACTTGTAACTGGAAACAATTGAGTCATTTAGCTAACGAGAATAATAGCATATATTTGAAAAATACTTGACTGTTTACAAAGAATGTACTATCATGTCATTTCATAGATAAGAAAGCTAATTGTAAGAAAGGTAAATGCTTTGCCCAAGGTTATACAAGTATAAAATGAAAGAGCAACTGCTAAACCTATGTCTGTTGATTTCAGTGTTTTTTGTGTGTGTTTTTTTTTTTTTTTGCCACCATAACAGCTGCTTTTAAAGGCAATCTGCCAACTCTTCCAACTTATCCTGGCTAAGGAAACAAAGCATACAAAGGACAGAGGCTCTCTGCCTAAAGAAGAATAAAAAAAGCATTCAATAGCTAAGAAAGCCAAGTTATAAGTGTAATATTCCAGGTGTATGTACACATTAGTATTGTGATAAATTAGAGGTCAAGTACTAGTTCAAACATTTTCTACTTGGATTTGTTTGAAGGCTGATACCCTTCTGATTCTACAGAAACCTGCCTAATCCAGTATATAACTGCATATGGAAACATTGTACAATAGCTTTATGCTCTGAACTCAGGAGCTTGGAATGGTAGGTATAATCCATATGACCATCAACTTGCAGAAATATGCAAGTGAGGCTATCTATTCCATAATCACCAAATTTCTATGATTTTAGGGACTATAACATGTTACATACTCCTGCTATATTAGGAGATGCTAAAACTTTTATTGTTGGGTGTCATCTTTAACTTAAGGCTGATATTGTTTAAACTGTCAAATTAGCAAAGGTATTAAAACAAGAATACTTAATGCTAGGGAAGTTGTGGGGAGAGGCATTTGTATACACTGCTATGGAGAGGACATTTAAACACAATTTCCTGATAGAAATTTGGCAAAATACATTAAATGCATTAAAAAGTACAGCTTTTTTGATTTAAGCATTTTGCAGAAATTTTGGTCCTAAATTCTGATACATATTATCAGAAATGCCAATGGAAAAGGTGTGCACAAAAATGTTCATGGGAGAACTTTTTATTTTAGTATAAACTGAACTATCTGTGGGCCAATTTAAATGTATCATTTCAGAAGTTTGTGTACTCATTCCAACAAATATGCCATTGCTCAAAATTGTGATGTGAATCTTTTTTTAAAAAGACTGATGGATTATTTATGTGCATTACTAAATTTTGAAGTTCTTGGAGATTTTTTACTTTTTTGTTATTGAGTTCTAACTTAATTCATCTGTAGTCAAAAAAACAAATACTATGTGATTTCAATCATTTGAAATTTATTAATATTTACTTTATAAATCAGAATAAAGTCTGATTTAGTAAATACTCCATTTGAAAGATATATTAATTCTGCAGTTGTAGGTGGTATCGTCTAAACATATTTTTTAAGCAGTTGATTAATCTTGTTGTTTAAATAGTCTAGCTCCTTGATAATTTTTTTTCCTTTGATTGCTTTTTAAAATAATTTTTTATTTTATTTTTAAAGATGCTTTAGATTACATAAATGTTACATTAAAAATATAAGGGATTCCCAAATATCCCCCTCCCTCCTCTTCCCACACTATCCCACATTAACAACATCCTTCCTTAGTGTGATACATTTGTTACAATTGATGAGCCCATATTGAACCATTGTTACTAATCGTGGACTACAGTTTACATTATAGTTTACACTTTGTCCTACACATTTTTGTACGTTATGACAAAATATACAATGGCTTGTATCTGTCACTGCAATGTCCTGCAGTACAAATCCAATATCTCAAATATG
>JAQZBX010051460.1:0-19380 GCA_029593785.1 Cabassous unicinctus | reverse complement strand
TTGAGATGCCCAATTTGCCCTGGTATACAGTAGACGAGGGGATTCAAAGGCTTAGAGAGGCTTGAATGCTAGAATCAATTTGCCATTTGAGACCCTCCCCTCCACCCCAGGAATGTCTAGAGGACACACCTTTAACCAGGACTGTGAGGAATAAATTTGTAAGACTAACTCCATCTTCTCTGAAGAGCTCTGTGGTTGCTCTTCTCTGCAGTCCAGATTTTTTTTTTTTTGGCGGGGGGGGGGCTATAATGAAATTGGAATCCTTAAACATTATGGGGATGATCAGATCTCAGTCTGGTAAATGTCAAGTATCCGCAGTTAATCACCAAAGGCAAGGTGGGCGTGGCTGCCGCAATGAAGACAGATTCAAAACAGCACACAGAATAGTCTATGTCGCATGGAGTTATGGCGTTGGCTAATAGATCATGGAGTACCTACAAGTGAAATAGGTGCGCAGTCTACTAAATTTCTTCTGTATCTGTATAAGCAGAAGAGTTCTAGGTTGAGTGAACAAAATCCTAACTCAAATTACAGACACAGAGAATCATAGCCCCTTAATCAATTCCCAAACTTGAGACAATTTACCAACCCAGAGCCCCTTGAATGAAGAGAAGGACAAGTCCACTTGGGGAAGGATCCTGTTAAACTGGCAAAAATTTATACTGTTAATCTTCCTCCCACCTTTCCCCAGGAAGACCTTTGGCCTTTTGCCAGAGTAACTGTGCATTCAGGAAAAGGAAATGATCAGACATTTTGGGGATTATTAGACACTAGCTCAGAAGTGACATTAATTCCAGGAGATCCAAAACGTCACTGAGGTCCACCAGTCAGAGTAGGGGCTTATGGAGGTCAGGTGATTAATGGAGTTTTAGCTCAGGCCCATCTTACAATGGGTCCAGAGTGTCCCCGGACCCATTCTGTGGTTATTTCCCCAGTTCCAGAATGCATAATTGGAATACACATACTCAGTAACTGGCAGAATCCCCACATTGGATCCCTGACTTGTGGAGTGAGGGCTATTATGGCTGGAAAGACCAAGTGGAAGCCTCTAGAACTGCCCCTGCCTAGCAAAATAGTAAATCAAAGGCAATACCGGATTCCTGGAGGTATTGCAGAGATTAGTGCCATCTTCAAGGATTTGACAGATGCAGGGGTGGTGATTCCCACCACATGCCCATTCAACTCTCCTATTTGGCTTGTGCAGAAAAGAGATGGATCTTTGAGGATGACAGTAGATTATTGTAAACTTAACCATGTGCTGACTCCAATGCAGCTGCTGTCCCAGATGTGGTATTGCTTGAGCAAATCACCACTTCCCCTGGTACCTGCTATGCAGCTGCTGATCTGGCAAATGCTTTCTTCTCAATTGCCATTAGTAAGGACCACCAGAAAGAGTTTGCTTTCAGCTGGCAAGGCCAGCAGTATACCTTCACTATCCTGCCTCAGGGGTATATCAACTCTCCAGCCCTATGTCATAATATTGTCTGCAGGGAACTTGATCATCTCTCCCTCCCAAAAGACATCACACTGGTCCATTATATTGATGATATCATGTTGATACGACCTACTGAGCAAGAAGTAGCAAAGACTCTAGATTTATTGGTATGGCATTCGCATGAGAGAGGATGGGAGATATAGCCAAAAAAAAATACAAGGTCCTTCCACCTTAGTGAAATTTCTAGGTGTGCAGTGGTATGGGGCCTTCTTTTTTTTTTTTTTCCACCTCACTGTTACAATTTCTTCCATTGCTTGAATCATAATATGTCTACAACAGAACACCACCAAGTCCACTCTAGTCCACAGCTCCTTCCCCAATCCTGAGGGGACTGGGATGGTGATGTCCACTCCCATTCCCTGGGATGGTGGTTGCCCATGGTCATCTCCCCACCAGGCCACTTGGATGAGTCCATTGAGCTGTAGGGTAGGAGTTGCAGCTCCACTGAGATTCCAGGCACAGCTGGCACTTAGGTAGGCCAGAGGCTTCAGTCTCTGGAAGTACACCTAACAACTCCAGCATCACATATAGGTTTGAATAGAAGGGACTGATGGACCATGTGCAGGGAGGACTTATTTGAGTCCAACTCTGTCACTCTCATGAGCACAGATTCCACTGAAGAGCCCACTAATTAGGCATCAATCTCTGGTACTATTCCCACTTATATAGGACCTGGGGGTTTCCAGAGCCCTCAGGGGTCCCTCTGTGTGGGGTGACACCCACTATGGTGTTCTATGAGATCCTACTGAGTTGTGTGTAAGCATTACATCTGGGATGACCTCCCAACTCTCTTTGAAGTCTCTTAGCCATGTGAACTCATTTTTCTTTACCTTTTCCCCCTTTTATTAGGTCTTTTTCCAATCGTGTTGCCCGTTGGCACTTGGTATTAATCCCTTGTTGCCAGGGAGGCTCATCCCCGGGAGTCATGTCCCACATTGGAGGGAGGGTAATGCATTCATATGTTGAGTTTAGGTTAGAGAGAGGCCACATTTGAGCAACAAGGAGGCTCTCAGGTGGCAACCCTTAGGCACTCCATAACAGTAGGCTAAAGGTAAAGGATAAGGGATAAGATATCCCTTCTAAAGTAAAGGATAAGGTGTTACACCTGTCCCCTCCTATGACCAAAAAAGAGGCACAATGCTTAGTTAGCCTTTTTGGATTTTGGAGACAACACATTTCTGATTTGGGTGTGCTACTCCAGCCTATTTACCGAGTGACCAGAAAAGCTGCTAGTTCTGAATAGGGACTGGAACAAGAGGAAGCCCTGTGAGAGGTCCAGGCTGCTGTGCAAGCTGTACTACCACTTGGACCATATGATCCAGCAGATCCAATGGTGCTGGAAGTTTCTTTGGCAAATAAAGATGCTGTCTGGAGCCTTTGGCAGGCCCTTATAGGGGAATCACAAGGCAGACCCTTAAGATGTTGGCGCAATGCTTTGCCATCCTCTGCAGATAACTACTCCCCTTTTGAGAAGCAGCTTTTGCTTCCTACTGGGCCTTAGTAGAGACTGAATGCTTAACCATGGCCATCAAGTTACCATAAGACTTGAGTTGCCTATCATGAGCTGGGTATTTTCTGACCCACCAAACCATAAAATTGGATATGCACAGTATCACTCCATAATAAAGTGGAAGTGGTATATATGAAATAGGGCTCAAGCAAGTCCTGAAGGCACAAGTACATTACATGAGGAAGTAGCCGAAATGCCCATGGTCACCACCCTTGCCATGTTACCTTCTCTTTCCCAGCCCACAGCTTTGGCCTCTTGGGGAGTCCCTTACAATCAGTTGACTGAGGATGAGAAAACTCGGGCCTGGTTTACAGATGGTTCTGTATGACATGCAGGTACCACCCAAAAGTGGACAGCTACATCACTGCAGCCCTTTTCTGGGACATCCTTGAAGGATAGCATTGAGGGAAAATCCTCCCAGTGGACAGAGCTTTGAGCAATGCATCTAGTTTTTCATTTTGCTTGGAAGAAGAAATGGACAGAGGTGTGTTTGTACACTGATCTATGGGCTATTGCCAATGGTTTGGCTGGATGGTCAGGGACTTGGAAGGAATAGGATTGTAAAATTGGTCACACGGAGGTCTGGGGAAAGCTATGTGGATGGGCCTTTCTGAGAGGGCAAAAAAACATGAACATATTTGTGATTCACATGAATGCTCACCAGAGGGTGACTTCAGCAGAGGAATAGTTTAATAATCATGTGGATAAGTTGACCCGATCTGTGGCTAATGCTCAGGCTCTTTCCCCAGACACTCTTGTCATTGTCCAATGGGCTCATGAAAAAAGTGGACATGGAGGTAGGTTGGAGGTTATGCATGGACTCAGCAACATGGACTTCCCCTCACCAAGGCTGACTTGGCTACAGCCACTGCTGAATGCCCAATCTGTCAGCAGCAGAGACCCACACTCAGCCCCTGATATGGCACCATTCCTTGAGGTGACCAGTCTGCTACCTGGTGGCAGTTTGACTACATTGGGCCATTTCCACCATGGAAAGGACAGTGATTTGTTTTAACTGGAATAGACACGTGTTCTGGCTATGGGTTTGCATTTGTGGCACGCAATGCTTCTCCCAAAACTACCATCTGTGGACTTACCGGATGTCTTATCTACCACCATGGCATTCCACACAGCATTGCTTCTGATCAAGGAACCCATTTCACAGCAAATGATGTGTGGGAATGGGCACGTGTCCATGGAATTCACTGGTCTTATCTTGTTCCCCATCACCCTGAAGCACCTGGATTAATAGAACGGTGGAATGGTCTTTCAAAGACTCAATTACAGCACCAACTAGGTGGCAATACCTTCCAGAGCTGGGGCAATGTTCTCCAGGAGGCTATGTATCCTCTGAATCATGGTTCTTTCTTTGGTGCTGTTTCTCCCATAACCAGGATTCTTGGGTCCAGGAATCAAGAGGCAGAAATGCGAGTGGCACCACTCACTATTACCCCTAGTGACCCACTAGGAAAATTTTTGCTTCCTGTTCCTGCAACCTTAAGCTCTGCTGGTCTACAGGTTTTAGTCCCAAAAGGAGGAGTGCTGCCACCAGGGAACATAGCAATGATTGCATTGAACTGGAAGTTAAGACTGCCACCTGGCCACTTTGGGCTCCTCTTACCTGTGAATCAACAGGCAAAGAAGGGAATTACTGTACTTGCTGTGGTGATTGATCCTGACTATCAAGGGGAAATAGGACTACATCTAAATAATGGGGGTAAAGAAGAGTGTGCCTGGAATGCAGGATATCCACTAGGGTGTCTCCTAGTACTGCCATGCCCTGTGATTAAAGTCAATTGAAAATTGCAACAAACCAATTCAAGGAGCCCAGAATCTTCAGGAATAAAAGTTTGGGTCACCCCACCAGGCAAAGAACCACAGCCAGCTGAAGTACTTGCTGAAGGTAACAGGAACATGGAATGGGTAGTGGAAGAAGGTAGTGATAAATATGAACTTCAATCATGTGACCAGTTACAGAAATGAGGACTGTAATACTCATGAACCCTCCTTCCTTGTTTCATTATGAATATGACTGTATATGTACACAAAACGAATTTTTTGTTTTCTTCCCCAACCTTTTCTGCTTTCATATGAAAAGTTGTATTAATTCCACATCATAATATTTAAGGATGTCAAGTCCAAGAGTGAATATTACCCAAGGACTTGCACTCTATTCTGTGGGGAATTAATGGGTTTCTAGTTGTACACGGGAGTTGAACATTTTTAGGTGGAAATATGCTTCTCTGTTATTGTTTTTACTTAGAGACATATTAGTCAGCCAAAGGGGTGCTAATGTGAAATACCAAAAATGGGTTGGTCTTTTTAAAGGGTATTTATTTGGGGTAGAAGTCCACAGTTACCAGGCCAAAAGGCATAAGTTTCTTCCCTCACCAAAGTCCATTGTCACGTGTTGGAGCAAGACAGCTGCCAACATTTGCCAAGGGTTCAGGCTTCTTGGGTTCCTCTCTTCCTGGGGCTGCGTTTCTCTCCGGGCTTAGCTCCTGGTTCCTCCACAAGGTCAGCTGTAGGCAATCAGGTGAATGGCTTGCTTCTCTTCTCCTGGGGCCTTCTTTCCAACATCAAAGCTGCTTCTCAAAACTGTTTTTGCCATGCCTTTTATATTTGATTCCCTACCCAGCAAGGGATGGGGCTCAACACCCTAATCATAACCTAATCATGCCCAGATTAACAGATCAGTTTACAAGCATTATCCAATTATAGTTTTGGAATTCATAATTACATCAAATTGGCCAATGGTTACACTCCACCCTCTGAATTCCAAAAATACATTACAATATTCAAAAAAACTTAAATCAGTAACAATGCAAATACAAAACCATATCATCATTTTAAAGAAATACAGTTCATCTTGAGGCAAAGTCCCATCTGCTATAGAGCTCTGAAACTTACAAAACCATTTAACTGCTTCCAATACACAAATGGAAAGACAAAGGATAAACATTTTCATTATCATAAGGAGAAATTGGGATGTTAAACATGAGTCATGGATCCTCTACAGTTCACTAAACCTGCAGGGCATCCTCCATTCGATTTCAAAGTCTGAGAGTCATTCTTAAGAAGATGGTTTCTTCTCCTTGGGCCCCATGGGAACCCACCCTTTTCACAGGCTTTCACAATGGCCATTTTCTTGGTTGCACCCTTACCAAGCATCTGGGTGTTGACCAAGCTCCAGATCTCACTCTCCAAGGGTGTGGGGGTGATTGCCACACCTTACCCAAACTTTGGGTTAGAGTCTTAGCCCCCCTAGTACAGTGAGGTGAAGACAACATTCCCCCTAACCTTTGGCATACAAGTTCAACCCTCTCAGACCAACGAGTTTACCACCTGGCTTTCCCTAACCTTTGGCATACAGGTTCAACACTCTCAGAGTAGTGAGTTGACCACCTGGCTTTCTCTAATCCATGGGGGACAGGTACACACCTCTCAGACTTCTGGGGTGTTGACCTTAACCACCCTAATCTTTGAGGAATGTGCTCTACCCTCTCTGCACCCTGGGGTGGCAAAACTCTCCCAGAACATTGGGTGGGGACATCCACCCTCTTCAACTGCTGGGGAAAACTCACTCTCTCTGCACTTAAAGTTGCAGAGAAACTGCAACTTTACCAAGCCACATCAAAACTTTCTCAGAACATCGGGTAGCAACATCCACCCTCTTCAACTGCAGGGTCAAACTCACCCTCTCTCTACACATGGGTGAGGCTCCTCTCTTGGCCCAAGGCGATGTCTTAAGTCCAGATCTATGCTTCCACGGTTTTCTTCTTAAAGCTGATTCTCCTTCAATCTCTCCTTTCCATGTCCTCTTTTGTCCAAGCTGACAGTGGTTTTGTTCATACAGCTCTCTCAAAAATTTTGTTGGTTTAGCATGCAAGAAGCAGGCTTCCAGGCCATCAGACAGTAAAACTTTCCACAAGTCTTTCCGAGATAACTGCATCTTCAATTCTGAGTTACGAGTTCCAAGTTTAGTAAAGTCTTCAAATAGGGCATTTTCATCTGGGAATTTGATTTCCAGAAACTTGGAAGTTCCAGAATCAGTTTCTGTTTTCTTTGTGCCCAAAAGTTCAGTCCTTAGTGTATTTCACTCTTCTAATATTTTGCTATAAGCTGCAAGGAGAAACCAAGCCACATTCTCTGAGCTTAGCTTGGAAAGTTCTTCAGCTAAATGCTCCAGTTCACCTTTTTCAAATTCTATCTTCCATATAACACCAGGAGTTAATCTTGCTAAGTTCTCTGCAACTTTAAAACATGGATCACCTTTCCTCCAGTGTCCAATAAGAGCTTCATCATTTACTTCTAAGGCATCATAGAAAGTCTCTTTAGCATCCATATTACTATCAACAGTCTCTTCAAAGTCATCTAGGCCTTTTCCATCAAGCATTTCACAATTCCTCCAAAAAATACCCCTTAACCATTTATAAAACCATTCCAACATTTTGGTAATTACAAAAGCA
The DNA here is from genome assembly GCA_029593785.1 of Cabassous unicinctus. Classification (NCBI taxonomy): domain Eukaryota; kingdom Metazoa; phylum Chordata; class Mammalia; order Cingulata; family Chlamyphoridae; genus Cabassous; species Cabassous unicinctus. The sequence goes on along the minus strand of JAQZBX010051460.1, from coordinate 11,906 downwards.
CTTCCCCACTCCTTGGTACCACATTCTGTATTAGTCAGCCAAAGGGGTGCTAATGTGAAATACTAAAAATGGGTTGGTCTTTATAAAGGGTATTTATTTGGGGTAGAATTCCACAGTTACCAGGCCAAAAGGCATAAGTTTCTTCCCTCACCAAAGTCCATTGTCATGTGTTGGGGCAAGACAGCTGCCAACATTTGCCCAGGGTTCAGGCTTCTTGGGTTCCTCTCTTCCCGGGGCTGCGTTTCTCTCTGGGCTTAGCTCCTGTTTCCTCCACAAGGTCAGCTGTAGGCAATCAGGTGAATGGCTTGCTTCTCTTCTCCTGGGGCCTTCTTTCCAACATCAGAGCTGCTTCTCAAAGACTGCTTCTCAAAACTGTTCTTGCCATGCCTTTTATATTTGATTCCCCACCCAGCAAGGGGTGGGGCTCAACACCCTAATCATAACCTAATCATGCCCAGATTAACAGATCAGTTTACAAGCATGATCCAATTATATTTTTGGAATTCATAATTACATCAAATTGGCCAACAGTTACAGAGATTAAGCATGGCTTAAGGTAAAGTGTATGACTTCCGAGTTGACAAGGTGTGGAGTGTGATGGTTAGGCTAATGTGTCAAATCGGCCAGGTAATTGTGTCCAGGTGTTTGGTCCAGCAAGCACTGGGCTAATTGTAATACAAGAGCATTTATGGACTTCGATCACCAGTGAGTTTACTGTGTGGATGGCTGATTACTTCTGCATCAATCAGGGAGATTGCATCATCAATGGGTGATGCTTTTACCAATCAGTTGAATGCCTTAAAAGGAGAAGTGATTTCAACATTCAGAGAGAACTTCCCAGCTCATCTTTGGACAGCCAGCTTCTCCCAGGAACTCATCAAGGACCTTTCATCGGACTGTTCTCAGAGTCCCTGGTTTGCATCCTGCCTGCGGAACCTAGACTTGTGCATCCCCATGGTCGTGTGAGAGACTCTTGTAAAATCTCATATTATTGATAGATGTCTCCTGTTGATTCTGTTTCCTGAGAGAACCCTGACTAATACACTGGCTCTCAGGACTTCAGGTCCTCCCTGGCCTGTAGCTCAGCCTTACACTATCATCACTAATAACCCAGGTTAGTCCCTCAGGTTGAGTGTGGGTGTCCCTCCCTGCATCCACAGTACACCCTCAGGGTCTTCCTGGGTGTCTGCCTCATCCAAGAGGGGAGATGTCAGCTCAGGGGACAGAAGGTGGACCAAGGGGGCCACTCAGACCACATCTCATTGCTCATTCTTTCTCCCTCACCAGGAATGTCAAATACTCAACAATTTCTCCCCATTCTACAGCATCTTCTCTGACCTTAAAAGCCACTCAATTCACCATCTCAAGAAGACATGAGAGGAAATTTCCAGGTTGGCAAACCTCTCTCCATGGGACAGAAGTTTGGACCAGGGACCCCACAGGCCTGGTTATCTCCTGTCAAGTAGCCTGGGAGGCAGAGTCTCCTGGGCAGGAGCCTGCTCCAGATGCGCCCAGTCCCGAATGCCCCCCCCCAACCAACACTGTAAACCAATGACACTTCCTTGTCATATTGTCATAAGTGCATTCCCAGCTCTGCACTTTCAACCTCATACCCACAAATCCCAGTTGTTCACCTGGTCCCTCTCCCATCTCTCCTCCCAGTATCCTGGGTATTATAACCCACCCTTCCCAATCTACACACCTGTCAACTCTGCACCAGCAAACCCAATAATATAACTACCCACCTGTTCTATCCATTCAATATGCAACTACACTCTATCACTTTACCATAGATTACACCTTGTTGCTCAAATGTGGCCTCTCTCTAAGCCAAACTCTGCATATGAATGCATTGCCTTCCTCCCAGCATGGGACATGACTCCCAGGGATGAGCATCCCTGGCATGGAGGGATTACTAACAAGTGCCAACTGGCAATATGACTTGAAAAAGACATTGAATAAAAAGGGAAAAAGGAAAGACAATTGAGTTCATATGGCTAAGAGACTTCAAACAGATTCAGGAGGTCATCTCAGAGGTAACACTTATGCACATCTCAGGAAGACCTCATAGGCTTCCAAAGTGGATATCACCCCAAATAGAGGGCCTCCTAAGGGCTCTGGAGACACCCAGGTCCTGTGTCAGGGTGGATGGCTCCGGAGTTTGGTGCCTTATCAGTGGGCCCTACTTTGGAATCTGTGCTCCTGAGAGTGACAGAGTTGGACTCAAATATGTCTTCACTGCACATGGTTCCTCTCTCCCTTCTATTCAATCCTATACATGGTGGTGGAGTCTGTAGGTGTACATCCAGAGACTGGAGTCTTTGGGTTGTTCATGTGCCAGCTGGGCCCAGAATCTTGGTGGAGCTGCAAATCCTACTCTACAGCTCAATGTACTCACCCAGGACAACTGGCAGGGAATGATGATGGAAAACGGCCATCTCATGGAATAGAGAGAGTCTGCAGCTGCAGGCAGGATAATCCCATCTATCTTATTGATTGGATATAAGCGCCCTATCAATTGGAGGTGGAGTTACATAACCATCCCAGACTCCTCAAGATTGGGGGAAGAGCTATGGGCTAGAGTGGACTTACTGATATTCTGTTATAGACATATTGTGATTTAAGCAATGGAAAAATTACAACATTAATGTGGAGCCAGTGGCCACTGAATGCTCTGGGGGCAGGGAGAGGGAAAAGCAGTTGTAATACAGGGGATTTTTTTGGGACTTAGAAAGTATCCTTAGTGACATTGCAATGACAGATATAGGCCATTTTATATCATCATATAACATGCAGAACTGTGTGGAAGAAAGTGTGGTCTACAATGTGAACTATGGACCATGCTTAATGGCAAAGCCCCAGGGTGTGTGTATCCATTGCAGGTGATGTGCCACACTAATGAAGGGTGTTTATGTGGGAGGTTGTGGAAGGTGTGGAAGGAAGGCATATGGAAATCCCTATAATGTTTGTGTAACATTTATGTAATCTAAGTATCTTTTAAAAAATAAAGAAATAAAATAAAATAAAAAAGACATGGGAACAAGTTGCCATGTGGGCAGACCTCTCTCCAGGGCACAAAAGATTGGACCAGGGACACCACAGGCTTGGGCATGTCTCATCAAGTTGCCTGGGAGGCAGTGGCTCTTGGGCAGGGCCAGGCAGCGTGGAGCTCTAGGTCTCCACAAGACCTGAGGTCAGCTGTTCTGCCTCAGCACTGGTTTTCTCCTCTTTCAGTTACAGAGTTGAGCCAAATGGAAGAATGTCAAGTGTTTGCTTCTCAGCAACACACTGTCCAACTGAAATCTATGTGTGTCAAAACCAACTGAGCATGAAATGGGAATGGGGGTCCCCATTGTGCCCAAATGAGAGCTCAGCTCCCAAGTACAATGTCCTGCAGCCCTCAGAGCTATCCAGTTTCAACACCACCCACCCAGGCAGTCCATTTCCCAGGAGGCTAAAATAAAGTGGATAAGCCTTACCCCTCCTATCCACTCCCTCCTTTCTCCTTTCTTCTTGCCCTCACCCAGCAACAGCTTCTGCCTCTTTCAGAGGCTTTATGAAATTTTCTCAAAAGAGAATAACTATGCAGAAAGCAGTGAGCTGATCAAGATAAAGAGGGGGCTGGGGCCAGGGCTCAGGAGCTGGGTTTGTTAGTTTTCCACTGAAAACTTCTTTAAATCATCCAGTCTGACCTATTTTGGAAGAAGATGAGGTAGAATATGTTTGTTTTGTGGGCAGGTGGGGGTCACTCATAGGGCAGTAGGCTGAGGTTCTTGGAGGTGGTAGAAGTGGCTGGGATGTTCCAGGTGGAGATGATGAACTGGGAGGATGAAAATTCTCCACCCACACAGGAGGGTCTCATAACTGTGTCTCATTATGAATGATATGTGTGCCAGAGAGCTATGAGAAATATATGGGAGACAGGAAACCATCGTGGTCCTTCCCGACCATGACTAGAAGCTTCCACATAAAAAAGGAAGCAAAACTTCAGTGCTCAGTTCTCCTGGCAGAACCACCCTACCTGTACAATCAGACCTGGCACCATGGAGACCCAGTACTGGTGGATGCTGGGACTTGTCTGCAGGCAGAATACTGGGGTGGACCCCGGGGGATGGGATGCCTTTGGTACAGATTTGGACAGGTTTTGGGGTCTCCAATTCTGTTGGATGAGGCAGGCAGGAACTACTCAACTAGGCCTCCAGAGACATCCCATCCTCAAACTTCATGGCTGGGATGATACGGGACCCCATACCACACTCTGAGGCCTGGAGAACCAGGCACCAGTTGGTGGTGGTGTGTGGTGGGGTTATGACAGCTCAGACAAGGCCTCCGTGTGGAGGGAACAGCCTGTCTTCCAATGCTCTGAGTGAATCAGTCCAAGTCAACACCTTCTTGGGGCTCTATGTCCTCACATGGAATGGAGATATGACCATCCAGTGGTGCCATTCTCATGACAAGGTAGCGAGGTTCAAGGGAGAAAAGGAAAGTGGCTGAGTGTTCCTGTGACTCTGAGGGGGATAGCGTGATGGCCAGAGCATCCTCGTTAGTGTACAACACTGAGGCTTCTGGACTCCTGATGAGAGTGGTCAGGTCTTTGTCCCCACATCACAGATGAACAAATAGATTCAGGGGGGACATTCTGCTTGCACAATTTCATACAGGGGACATCACGCATGTGATGGCAGCAGATTTTCACCTGTCCACTTGGTCCAGGTGTCCAAGACCCCAGGGACAATAGATGAGGGGTGGAGGGCCTCACTGACCTTGTCTTCAACCTTGCCAGGAGGATCTCTCCAAGTTTGCTATCTTGCAGAGGAACCCCAAAAGAGTCCAGAAGCAGCAGCAGCAGGAGAGGGTGAGTGTACCTGAGGCCAGGAGAGTGGAGACCGGGTGGTCTCCAAGTCAGAATGGGAGCCCTCTTCAAGCCCATCCGTGCCAGACCACTGATCCTAGAAAGTCTCCCTTTAATGTCTCCTCCCCTGGAATATTTAGGACAGTGATCTGAGAGAACCCGGAGGGAACAAGAAGCAGCCAGTCAGAGCAAGAGCCTGGAAGAGCTAAATCAGGGTGGACTGGATGGTGGAAGGGGATAAAGTTGATGATTTTAGAAAGGCCAGTGCTGGGAGGTAGCTGCAAGGGAGTTTGGAGTCCTTGGAAGCTGGGAGGGTAATTTAGGGATGACAGCTAAGTGACTGAGATTGTCCCAGGGGAAAGCTGTGTGGTCCTAGGATTCTGAGACTGAGGAGTTCTTAAGGAAGGGGCCTTGGGGCACCTGAGAGCCTGTGCTCATCTCCACCCCACCCTATGCCACAGGGTGTCATCCAGAGAACTGTCCCATGCCTGGGGACATTTCTCACTCAATTTTTGATGGTGGACTATGTCACGCAGGAGTATCTGGATGTAAGTGAGCCTGGGGGCTGGGGCAATTTGGGAAAGGGACCCTGAGGCTTGGGAGGAGAGGCCCCCTCCCTGATCCCTCAGCTCTCACCAGTGGGCATACCACATCTCCTGAGAGCCTCACAGCTGCCATGGGAGCTGGGGTGCCATGACCACTTTGCAGACAAGTAAAAGGAGGCTGGTCCAAGGGGCCATATCTTCATTGTCTTCATAGGCTGGGAGTGGAAGGTTTCTCTGTCTCCACTCCTGGTCCCCACACCTGGCACCCAGAAGTCTGCCTGGGTGCATCCCTGGTCTGGGCTGTTTTATTCATGTTAAACTCTGCAGTCGTTCAGTGCAACAGGGACTCAGGGCGATCAGAATGGCAAGGGATGGGGGCCTCTTTATGATGGATGTGAACTCTTTGCCTTTCAAGGAAGGATGGTCAATTTTGACAAAAGGAAGAAGGTGTGGAACTATGGCCATCACTGTGAGGGTGGGGCTGGGGTGAGAGATGGGAAACAGGGACCCTTCTGGGTAGGACACTCTGAGTTGCATGCAACTTCCTCTTAGATTGATGGAGAGAGTTTGAGAAGAAAAGACAGAGCTGACTCCTCCCTCTGGAGGGTGGGGGTTAAATGTGAGGTGGGGGTAATATGTGGGAATAAGGACATCTTCCTGGAGAATCTGCTGTGTGAACTGAGCCCTGAGGGCAGGTAGAGCATGGAAGGGAGTGGAAGAGTGAGGGACCCAGAGGAGCAAAACCAGCTGCTGGCATCCATCCTACCCAAGAAGCCCACCCAGGCCTTGGCAGTGCCTCTTCCTTCCCTCTGGCCCCAAGAATACCAGATGGTCACTGAGCTCCAGCAGCTCCAGGCAGTCTGCTGCTGACTCCCTTGTGCCCAATGAGCAATTTGGGGCCTGGTGTGGCACCTTGGAGCAGTTCAGTGAGATTGAGAGGTGAGGCCAGGATTTAATCTGGAAACTGTAGGGTCATGACAGCCCTGCTGGCTCCTGGGTCAGCATAGGACCTGCTGTCTGAAGATGCTGCAGCACCCAAATGCCAACTCCTGTATGGATACTGGGAGGTAGCCCTGAGTTGTGGCTCCTGGAGCCTCACAGCCACTGCTCTGTCCACTCTGTAGCTACCACCTGATTTGTGAGCTGGAGGCCTCATCCCATTCAGCCAGTAAGAGCTGCATGGACAAACACCACCAGGAAGGCATCAAGTCTTGGAGTGAAGAGTGAGTTCCCCATCCAGGATGGGCAAGTGTGGGCTTGCTAAGGACTCAGGGAAGCTTCAGGATAAGCATGGGCTTGGGGACCCTGACTGTCTAGTCTTCCACACCTGACCAAGCCTTTGATTGGGGTGAGTCACCCAATCTCTGGGGCTGTTTCCTCTTCTGTGAAATGGAAACAAATTTCCATGATAGAATGGAAATTCCATTCCATTCCAGCATACCTTAGAGGTGCTGTATGATCTTTAAGGTGGTCAAAGCCCACTGGCTCCTTTTGATGGACTGAGCACTAAGCAGGTGCAGTAGTAGCAGGGCAGAAGTTTGGTTGTAACCCCAGGGAGGCACCCAAGGTAAGCTGACCCATCCTTCCAGCAGCCAGGCCCCAAATGCTGAGTCCAGTGGTAGCAGCACCCCCAACTCCAGTGTGCAGTTCCAGTGTGGCCCTGACTTCAGCCGTGGGGATTCAGCTGACTCACCTCACACACACGTGGCAGACTCCTCAAGCTCTAATGTGACAATACAACTGGACCATGGCCCAGAGTCCCAAGATGGCCAGGAAATGAAGGTGACTGCCCACCTCTTCTCATGTCAGCCCTCACCCTCACCCTCCCTCTCCTGTGCCGGCTTGGCCCTCTCTGAGTACACAAAGAGGTCAAGGATTATTGACACCTACAGTATGTCTAAAGCCTCTTTGAGCTTCTCAAGCAGCCCTGGGGTGCCCCGGGCCTCCAGGCCTTCTGCTGATCTAGCTGTCACCCAGTTGGAACAGTCAACCTCTGCATCATCACAGAAATACTCTACTGTCACATCAGCATCTGGAGGAACATCCTTTTCCTCATCATCTATCAAACCCAAGGCCACCTGGCCCAGCCATAAGAGCTATGACACACAGCCATGCTATAAACGGAACATGGGCAACTGTTGCATCATCCGCATCAGCCTGCTTGAAGACAATGACATCAATTACAGGAACATCTTGCGATCCAGGTGTGTGGCCATCCCCTGGGGCCTCTCAGAGGTTCAGTCAGTAGACACATAAGGAATGACATGTTCCCTCTCTGCCATCCTGGAGCAGACTTCTTAGTGGGTGGGGAAGGACAGACCGCCCCCTCCAGAGGCAGGAAGAGCATGAGTTCAATGGCGATCAGGGTTCAGGATGGTGGACATAGGAGCTGACATTGGCACACTGAGTGAGGAAAGCCTGGGAAAGGCTTTCTGAGGCATCCCCAAAGAGGAGGAGGAAGGGACAGCCTGCAAGGCCTAGGGGGACATGTTCTTGGCTGGCCAGAGGAACAGACTGCAGACCAGGGTGAAGGAGCAGGGGTCAAGTGGAAGAGCTGAGGTCAGAGAGGTATTGGGAGCTGAGTCACATCCAGCCCTGTGAGCTGATGGGCAAAGCTTGACTTTCTCACAGAGGGAGATAGGACTCACTGGAGGGTCAGAGCAGAACAGTGACAGTAGGTGACCTTTGCCCTCAAAGTGGAGGTTGAGCCAGTGTGTGGAAACACAGGCCAGTGATGGGCTGCTGGGGTGACCTAGAAGTGAGGTAGGGGTCTGCCCCACAATGGTGGCCTTCAAGACATGAGCAGGAGCCAGATCCTGGATGGGAAGTGCAGATGGAGCTACCCCAACCCCTACTGCACAGAGGCTGGCCAAGCTGCCATGTTACACACCTGCCCTGGGTTGCACTTCCCTTGTGACCAGGAGTGGGGGTGGTTTTACTATGCTGTCACTTGTCTGACCTGGACAGTGCAAATGTGTACTATGCTATGCATCCCTCGCCAAAATATCATTTTCTGCTTATGAAGTGGAACACGCCAATGGATGACAAAGTCAAGAACATAGCTATGTCAGTTCTTCTGGGGAAAAAGCAGAAGGGACCCAAGTTCCTAAAGGGAAAATTCTCACTGGCCCCTCATGCCCACCAGTCTCAGGGTCCCCCTTTCCAACTCTGCCTGGCCAAATAGTTTTGCTGACCAAAACCACAGTGGGCCAGGCCAGGCAGGCACTTCCCTCCTCACCAGCCAGTCTGGGCCACCCCCAAACTCCACTTAACCCCTCTCCTGCTGCCCTGCAGGACTCTGCCATTTGAAATGCTGTCCTGGGCTCCGGTGACCTGTCACTCACTTACGGGGCCACTGAGGTTCTCACCTGGAGTCCTTGTATGATGTCTGTGGCATTCCAGGGTTCCCAGCTCAGCCTCCCCCATGCTAGCCTTTTTCAGGAGTGAGGAAGTTTCTGCTCACTCCTACCCCTGTCCCCCCACTCCTCAGAAGTGGATGGGGACACTCTCTTTACCAAGCTCACTCTTCACCAAGTCAGTGAGGAAGGGCCTAGCTGGGTCCCAGTTTTCTCAAATCTCATGTCACTGCAAGGCCACACCCCATTGTCTCTGGGGCTTTATGAGACTGTGCAAAACATGGTTAGTCAGAAGGAGGATTTTGGTGAGATTTGAAAACATTTGAATTTATGAATAACCAGCAAAATTTAAGTATATATATATAGAGAAAAGGGGCAATATTTATTGTAAATAGTAAATGTTAGATGTGAATATTTTATAATTAAATTCTTGTTTCAACTACATCATCAGAGTTGATGATTGGTTCTTTCATTTACTGTGTTAATTGAAATGAATTGAAGCCTCTCACATTGCTCATTCAAATATGAAATCATGCAGAGTCATCAGTTTATTTTAGAAGGGAGAAGCGAAAAGAGCCAGCCACCCTTCACCGGCTTACTGAAGCAAACACAGGAATCTCCTCTCACAAAGCAAAAGTGCATTTCAGTATCAATATATGTAGAAGGAGCAAAGACCACCGATGGGAGCTAATGGGATTTAGATGTTGAAGGTACTTCCATTTGCAAGGACCATTTCCTGATCCCAGACAAGGCAGTGGCTGCCTTTCTACCACTTTGGAGGAAGGACATTTTCTGCTTCTTGGCTGAGGTTTTGTTTGAGCACCAAATAGGAACTTGTGGTTTTCAAGGGAAAACTCTAGATTTATATCAGTACTAGTCATAGATAAAATTAGAACACAGCTTCCAATGTGTAAAGGGAAAGGACAGAGGAAGATTTTAGCACATGGTCCATGGGGAGCAGAACTTTGCATCCACAGTCCCTCTCTAGGCCCCATGGTCAAATCTTTACCTTAGATTTCATGCTTTGGGATCCTTACCCCTGACCCCGAATTCCTTTTCCTTATGAGGTGGCTGGGGGTGGGGATTGAGATACACTTTTTCAGGATCCAGCTGGACCTGGTTTCATTAACACTACTGTTCCCTATGAACTAGTGCTTCCCACTGCCCTGCCATTCCTTGTGCAATTTCTTAATATAGAAAATGCCTGGCAGGCCCTGGCCTCTATGTTGGGTACCTGGTGGCCTCTCCTCCCTGGCAGGGGCCTGAGGCATCACCCATGGGCTCTGAATGCCAAGAGAAGACTACTTATTCCTTGTAAGAAGAGACCCCACACACACTTTACTGTGAGTCAAGGTAAAGTCTTGGGCCATGTGGTATGAAGTCCACTATCTCGGGGATATTCAGTTTACACTCTCAGTTGTGTTGCTATTGGTTGTCCTCAAGGGGAGTTTGGCTCTGAGCCCTTAGAGCTTGCAGGCCCCTGGGATGCCTGTATCCATTGCCTAAAACCTGTGCTTTGTTTATGTTTTTGGAGTGTTGGCAATTCCTGTGTGGAGGGGTTGAAAGATCGACCTGATGGGGGAAGGGAATGCCACTGGGACTGAGGACCACAGTTTTGCAGACACACTTCACATTAACTAAATTACTGAATGACTTCCTATCCAGGTGGTGACAGGCCGTGTCCTGAGCTAACCCTGTGCCCTCTGCTGGCTTCCCCATGTTCAGGAGCTAAAGGTGTAACCCCTGGCACAACACAGAGCCCCAAGACCCTGCACCAGCCTCTCACCTGCCCTAGCTGTGGCCTGCGGGGTCACTTCATTCTGGTTTATCAGGAAAGTAAAATACTATATCTTACATTTTAATTAGGAAATATGTCTGAACTAATTCATTATCTCTGTAAATAAGAGTTTCTAGCTTTCTTTATTGAGCAGGCCTATAAGTAAGGAAAATCTGGCAACAATATCCACCACTGATGCCTAGATTGTGGTCTCTAAATACTATTTTCCATGAAAAGAAAAGAGGGCATGTAGGAAATATGTGTGATTCCAGGTCTTGGCCAGGAAATGTGTGAGAGGAACCTGACAATCATGGTGTACTGGAGAGCATGGAAGGTACCAAAGCCCTCAGGTGAAGACAAGCCATGACAGGAGCCAACTGGAAGGCCTTCTGGCCAAATCTGGGACAAGTTTGGAATCATAATAACTAAAAAGTACAAGCAACTGAAATGTCCATCAAATGATGAAGGGACAAAGAAAATATGGTCTATCCATGCAGTGGGGTACTATCAGCCATAAGATGTAATGAAGCACAGATATATGCTAGAAGGTGAGGGACTTGAAGAACATTATGCTAAGTGAAAGAAGACAGACACTAGAGGCTACTTATAGGATTCCATTTATAAGAAGGATCTGCACTAGGCAAATCCAGATACACAGAAGGTAGATTAGTGGTTGATGGGGGCTGGGGTGAGTGTGGTTGGGGGGAAGTGACTGCTATCATGTCCAGGATTTCATTTGCAATTGATGAAAATGTCCTGGGATTAGATTGTAGTTATGATTTTACAACCTTATGAATATACTAAAAAGCACTGAGTATGGCACTTTAAAAGGCTGAAGTTATGGCAGGTTAATTACATATCAATAAAATCTTGATACTGGAAGTCCATAGTGTTGTTTGCCTTAAGTGGGGCCTGGACATCTTGGGAAATAAAAAACACCTGCACAAACTTTAATGGTTTTAAGAAAGCCTCAGGGGCTTTCAGAGATGAGAGGAATTGTGTGTGTGGGTGGGTGGCAGTTAAGTGAGTTGCTGCTTCCCTGGCTCTGGCCTTTCCCCTTAACAAATCTGCCCCCAACCCCTACCCCACTCCTGGGAATGGCATCACCCCTCATTTATTTTGTCTGGAGTTCAGAGAGAGTCTTTTCATTGCCCTGAGCATCTATGCAAGCTGTTTGATGTCTTGATGATTATATGAATTATCCTCATTTGAATTTAATTCCCTTACTCATGATTCCAGTAATAAGACCCACACAATAAACAAAACAACAACAAAAAATAAATTCCTACCCTGGGGAGTCCTGCTATGTTTTCTAATTGAGTAGCAAGAATCTCTAGAGTACATAGGCAGTGCCTAATAAAATAAAACAGACCAAT
>JAQZBX010051459.1:0-19382 GCA_029593785.1 Cabassous unicinctus | reverse complement strand
TCACAAAAAAATTCTCAAGAAACTCAGAAAGTTTGAAATTATAAAAAATAATTTCTCTGACCACAATGGAATGTAGCTGGAAATCAGTAAGGGCCAGAGAACCAAATTGGGCACAAAAATATGGAAGTTAAAACACACACTCTTAGACAAACAGTGGGTCAAGGAGGAAATTTCAAAGAAATCAGTAACTACCATGAAATGAATGACAAAGACAATACAACATATCAAAACCTGTGGGATGCATCAAAAGCTATACCAAGAGGGAAATTCATAGCCATAAATGCATATCTCTAAAAAGAAGTAGGAGTTAAAATTGAAGACTTAACTGCATGCCTGGAGGAATTAGAAATAGAACAACAAGCTAACACCAAAGGAATTGGAAAGAAAGACATAGAGAAAAGTATAGCTGAACTAAATGAAATAAAAAATAAGAAAGGAATAGAAAAAATAAAAACAAAATCTGATTCTTTGAGAAGTTTAATAAAATTGACAAACTCTTAGCTAGACTAACAGAGAAAAAAAGAGGGAAGATGCAAATACACAAAATGAGAAATGAGGAAGGGGATATCACCACTGACCCCATAGAAATAAAGAATATCATCAGAGGATACTTTGAAAAATTATATGCAAACAAGAAAGATGATTGAGAGGAAATGGAATGATTCCTAGAAACACACAAGCAGCTTACATTGAAAAAATAAGAAATTGCTGAACTCAACAGCCCAAGCACAAGTAAAGAGATAGAATCAGTCATCAGAAACCTCCCCACTAAGAAGAGCCCAGGACTAGATGGTTTCACAGTTGAATTCTACCAAACATTCTGGAAAGAACTAACACCAATCCTGTTTGAACTCTTCCCAAAAATAGAAGTACAATAAACAATGCCTAACTCATTCTCTGATGCCAACATTACCCTAATATCCAAGCCAAACAAAGATGACACAAGAAAGGAAAATTACACACCAATCACTCTAATGATCTTAGATGCTAAAATCCTCAACAAAATACTTGCTAATCATATTCAACAACACATCAAATGAATTATACACCATGACCAAGTGGATTTCATCCCGAGTGTACAAAGATGGCTCAACATAAGAAAATCAATCAATGTAATACACTACATAAACTGATTGAAAGAGAAAACTCACATGGTTATCTCTATAAACACACAAAAAGCATTTGACAAAATACAGCACCCTTTCCTGATAAAAACCCTGCAAAAGATAGGAATAGAAAGAAACTTTCTCAAATTGATAAAGGGTATATATGAAAAACCCACAACTAACATCATATAAAATGGTGAAATCCTAAAAGCCTTCCTTTTAGGATTGGGAACTTACAAGAATGCCCACTCTCTCTTCTTCTATTTAACATTGTCTTAGAAGTACTTGCTCAAGCACTTTGGCAAGAAAAAGATATAAAAGACATCCAAATTGAAAAGGAAGAAGTAAAAATTTCCCTTTGTTTGATGACCACATGATCCTATACATAGAAAGCCCTGAGAAATCTACAACAAAGCTTCTTGAACTTACAAATGAGTTAAGTAAAGTCACAGATTATAAGATCACTGTGCGAAACTCAGCATTTCTGTACACCAATAATGAACAAGCTGAGTAAAAAATCAAGGAAAAAACACAATTTACAATAGTAACTAAAAAAATCAAATGCCTAGGGAAAATTTTAACTAAAGCTGTAAATGACTTATACACAGAAAACTACACCACACTGTTAAAGGAAATCTAAGAAGACTTAAATAAATGGAAGAATATTCCCTGTTCAGGGATTGGAAGACTAAACATCATTAAAATGTCTATCCTACCCAAATTAATCTAGAGATTTAATGCAAACCCAATAAAAATAACACATCATTTTTAATGAATTGGAAAAACTATGAAATTTATTTGGATGGGCAAGAAGCCTTGAATAGCCAAAGACATATGGAAAATGAAAAATGTAATAAGAGGAATCTCTACCTGAGTTTAAAATATACTAAAAAGCTACAGTGGTCAAAAGTGCATGGCATTGGTGCAAGGATAGACATACTGACCAATTAAACTGGATTGAGAGTTCTGATACAGATTCTCACATATAATGTCCTCTGATATTTGACAAGGCCACCAAGCCTACTAGGTGAGAGAATTGTCTCTTCAACAAATGGTGCTTGGAGAACTGGACATCCAAATCCAAAAGAATGAGAGAGGAACACCATCTCACACCTTATTAAAAAATCAACTCAAGATGGATCAAAGATCTAAACATAAGAACCAAGACTATAAAGACTTTGGAAGACAATGTAGGGAAGCATCTACAGGACCTTGTAATAGGAAATGGCTTCATGAACTTCACACCCAAAGCAGAAGTAGTGAAAGAAAAAATAGATGAATAGGATCTCCTCAAAATTAAAATTGTTTGCCCCTCAAAGGAGTTTGTCAAGAAGGTGAAAAGGCAGCCTACATAATGGGAGAAAATATTGGGTATCCAAATATCTGATTGGAGTCTCATACACAACATAAATAAAGAAATCCTATATCTCAAAAATAAAAATACAAAAAACCCATTTAAAAAAAAGGGTAAATGATTTGAATAGACACTTCTCCAAAGAAGAAATACAAATGGCTAAAAAGCACATGAAAAGATAATCAACATCACTAAGGTATTAGGGAAATGCAAATCAAAACTACAATGAAATACCATCTTACACCCATTAGACTGGCAGGCATTTAAAAAAATAGAGGACTATAAGTTTTGGAGAGGATGTGGAGGAATGGGAACCCTCATCCACCGCTGGAGAGAATGTAAAATGGTCCAGCCATTATAGAGGACAGTTTGGCAGTTCCTCAAAAAAAACTAACTAAAGATCTGCCCTATGATTCAGCAATTTCACTGCTGGCTATATACCCAGAAGAATAGAAAACAAGGACACGAACAGATATATTCACACCAATGTTCATAGAAGCATTATTCACTATTAACAAAAGTTGGAATCAACCCAAATGCCCATCAACAGATGAATGCATAAACACAATATGGTATATACATAAATGGAATATTACTCAGCTGTAAAAAGGAATACAGTATTAACATTTGGGATAACATTGATGAATCTTGAGGTCCGTATATTGAGTGAAACAAGCCAGGCATTGAAGGACAAATATTTCATGACTTCTCTGATATGAATTAAGCAAATCTAGCTGACTCTGAGAGCAAGAGACTGAAACATAGGTTTACAAGAAGTAGGGAAAAGCAGGTTGTAAGCCAATGCCCATAAAAGCAAAATCTATGATGAGGTGGAAGTGAGTAGCTGTGCAGTGAAGGGAAAAGACAAAATTGTAGTGGTACTATTGTGTTGGGCAGTGCAAGCCTGACAGAGTGGCAGTGTGGAGGGATGTGTTGGAAGGTCTATGGAACTAGGGGAAGGGATGGGGGAGGGAGCAGGTAAATACTGGAGATTGGTGGGAATGTGGGTGAAACTACAATGTTGAGAATGCTCTTTTAGCAATATGACAAGGAAGAGTTACTGGTTTACGGTGTTGGATGGGGGAAAATTTGAGACAGTGCGCAACTGGAGCAGTCTTCTAGAAAATGTGCAAGTGAGCATTTTGTCATAGTGTGTTGTATCAGTGGGTGGAGACCCACATAATGAGTGGGAAGTAGTTGGATTCCCATCTTGGGGAGGCCTGAAATGTTCTCAGAGGGGAAGTTGTCTCTTGAGAGCAAAGGAAGTTCCTAATAGGGGAGGATAGACTTATGTGTCAAGTCCTCAGCATTGTTGCAAGTATTTATGAATCTTGTCCTTCAAGAAGTGAAGCTTGGCAGTTGACGAGGGCCTTGAAGGGAGGGGGAGGGAGAAATAGAAAACATAGAAGAGGGGGTATTTATGGGACAGTGGAAGTGTTCTGCATGATCTTAAAATGATATATACAGCCCATGTTAAAATTCATCAAAAATGTATAAAATGTAAGATCTAAAATGTAAACCATAATGTAAACCATTGACCATGGTTAGTAGCTATTTTTCAATATTTGAACATAAGTTGTAACAAATGTACCATCCACATGGAAAAAGGTTATTAATACAGTAAGGGGGAGAAGGGGAGGATGCTGTGTATATGGGAGTCCCCTATATTCTGTATGTGACTTTACTGTGACCTAAACTTCTTTGAAGACAAAATGAAAAACAGTAATACACTGGGCAAGTAATGGAAGAAAATGGCACTGTACATACAAGGACAACAGGTATTACAGTGATTAAAGGCAAAATGCCAAAAAAAATTTAAGTTTTTAAATTTTTAAAAATATTTTTCATTATTTTTTAATATCCTAATTTCTTTTTTTTTACTTTATATTAGTTTTTCTAAATTTTTATATATTTTATTTTGTATGTTTAAACCCATCATTATTTCATTTTCTGAAATAATAATAATTTTCTTGGTGATATTCTTGGCTTCATTTTTGAAGAGTTTTTGGATCACAGAAGGGTTACAATTGTAGCAGGGGAGGATCATTGGTGTGAGATGTCAGTGATCAGGTATACATGGGAGGAAGTTCACCTGTGCATACATATGAGTTATATAAATGTATTCAAATATACATGGGGCATTGCCACAGTGGGTAGAGATTCATAAAACAACTGAAAAAAATATTGAATTCTCATCTTGGGGAGTTCTGCCACATTCTCTAGTGGAACAGTAACAATTCCCCCAAGTACAGGGGCAATGATTAATGAAGAAGGATGGTCCATTGATGGGTCCTTGATATTGATGACTATGCTTATGAGCCTTTGCTCTTGAATTTGCAACTTAGCCTAATGTTGCAGGGTGCCTAAGAGTTACCTACTGGGAATCTCCTTGTTGCTCAAATGTGGCCCCTCTATTAGTGAAACTCAGCATATAAATACATTACCTACCCACCAGTGTGGGACATGACTCCCATGGATGAGCCTCCCTGCCACTGAGGGATTACTACGAAGCACCAACTGATGATGCAACTGGAAAAAGACCTTGAATAAAAGAGGAAAAACATGAAGAAAAATGAGTTTATATGGCTAAGAGACTTCAAAGTGAGTTGGGAGGTCATCCCAGAGGTAATACTTATGCACATCTCAGCAAAATCTCATAGACTGCCAAAGCAGGTACTACCCCAAATAGTGGGGCTCCTGAGGGCTCTGGAGACACCCAGGTCCTATGGTCATGGCAGATAGATCTGGAGTTTGGTGCCTTGCTAGTGAGCCCTATGTTGGAGTTTGTGCTCCCTAGTGTGACAGACTTGGACTCAGATGTGACTTCTCCACACATGTCTCTTCTGCCCCTTTTATTTGAACCTATAGTTGGTGCTGGAGTTGGTAGGTGTACACTCAAGAGACTTTAATCTCTGGGCTTTCCATATGCCAGCCAGGCCCTGAGTCTTAACAGAGTTTCAAAACATACCCTTCAGTTCATTGGACTCACCCAGGACAACTAACAAGGAGGTGAGGCTGGACAACCACCACACCAATGAACCAAGAGAGTCAACAACTGCAAGTGAGTCCCATCCATCAACCATATGGCATTGAAGCACCCTCACAATTAGAGATGGATTGTCCATCACCATCCCTGAATCCTCAGGATTGGGAATAAAATATTGACTGGAGTGGACTTAGTGGTATTCTACTATAGACTTATTGTGATCTAGCAAAGGAAGAAATTATATCATGGATGTAGAAGCAGTGGCCACTGGAGGTGCAGAATTCAGGAAGAGGGAAAAAGAGGTGTAATATGGGGGCATTTTCAGGACTTGGAATTGTCCTGAATGACATTGCAATGGCAGATACAGGCCATTATATATCCTGCCATAACCTACAGAATTGAATGGGTGAGAGTGTAAACTACAATGTTAAGTATAATCCATGTTTAGGTGCAGTGCTCCAAAATGTGTTCATCAATTGCAATGAATGTACCACACTAATGAAAGAAGTTGTTAATGTGGGGACAATTTGGAGTTGTGGAATGGGGCATATGGGAATCCCTTATTTTTTTTACGTAGCATTTTATGTAATCAAAGTATCTTTTTAAAATGAATAAAGATACATTTAAAAACAAACAAAAAACAAGTCCCTACATTGAAAAGCCTCTGTATATATGATTTAATGCATTCAGGAAGAAAATAAGGCATAGCTTTTCTGCTAGTTAATATCTCTTTTTAGTTATGTTCCCTATATAAATGTCTAAAGGGAATGCCAGTTTGTTGCCTATTTTGTGAAAACAAACAAACAAACAAAAAACACATAGAATCTTTCAAATAATTTGAGCTTAACGGGGTAAGGGGTCATCCACAAACACTAGTTATCTTGTTTGGTTTTAAGCATCAATGTTCTCAGATTTATTGTTCAAAGAGCCTTGAAAGTTTCTGCACAACCCCTAGAATGGCAGTGCATGTATCAGAAATAGACTGAAAGTCTTGAAAAAAAACAAAATGGAAACCCATGAAAACACTATTTGAAACCAGGATTGTAGTATAGAATTGAATATCTAAAAATTTACCTTTCTTCTATGAGGTCATCTTGTCACCTCCTGAAAAGGGAAAATCAAGAGAATGTTTATGAAGAAAAGAAATCCATATATTTAAGCACTTTCCTAAAAGATGTTAAATCTGACCATTACTTTTCATTAAATGTTCTAACCAACAGAAGTAAATAGAATTATACAATTTGTGTGATCCCAGGATCCAAAACCATTAGAGGAACTAAGTGAAGACTCCTTTGCTGAACAAAAACTATAGGGCTTGTCTCTTCTTTTTTGTTTTCTTAAAGATTTATTTATTTATTTATTTATTTACTTTATTAATTTTAACATCCCTCCACCCCATTTTGCTGTTTGGTGTCCATTCATTGGGCAATTCTCTGTGTCTGTTTTCTGCCTTCTCTTCTGATCCTTCTCTTCCTATCTTCACCAGAATTTGATCCTGGGGACCTCCGATGAGAGAGAGAGGCATTCTGCCACCTGCACCAACTCAGTTCTTGTTGTTGTTTTTTTTTTTGATGTGTCTCATATTGGCTTTCTCTTGTGTCTCTCTCCTGTTACATCATTACCTTGCTGTATGGCTGTGGGGGGAGGGGCATGCCCATGTGCCAGGCCTGGTGGCAAGCATGAATAGGACTTGTTTTAATCCACTGTGAATGAACCTCTGGAATCTATCCATTTTATCAAGGAAGGTAGTTAATTTGCATGATCACCATGCAAAATTCAGTTTGTTCACACAAATATCTCAGAAATTTTTTCTCCCATTAGTCAACAGACAGTAAATTTTTCCACTGGCAAGTGTTTTCTAGTCTAAGTCTCAAAATATATTTATTTATTTTCCATTTATTTAGGCTATCTTTTTATTACTCTTATTCTTATTTTTATTATTCTTAAGTAAATTTATTGATTTTTCCTTTCTTTTACATGTTTATTGCACTGAGTGACAAATTTGTTTCTTTAAACTAACATTTCTTATGCTCTTATTACTTTATATATGCTGGTTTGTTTCTCATTTTACTTGTTATATGAAAATTTCATAGGTAAGTGGATCTTGAGCATATCTTTATTGAAGTTGTTATGAATTAATTAGGTAAAAATACATTCAAGTTAAAAAACAAAAAAGTTTATGGAGAACTATCTTTTCAATCCAATGCAAGGAAAAATTTATACAAGTCTTTAGGTCACACATACAGATGTAACATTAAATTAAAATAAAATTACTGACATGTATTGATATTTAGGCTAGTAATTGAGGGACCAGATCTTCATAGTGTCATCCATAAGCCTTTATTCTTAAAAATGTATGAGAAATAACATGTGTGAGAAAGAAGTAATGTGAAATGTAGCTGCGCCCAGCAGCAAGATTTTAATTTGTGAAAATGTATCATTTTAAAAATAATGACAAACTCAGTCTTTGGAGGTACAAGATGGTTCCTCTCAACAAATAGAAAATTCCTTCATCATGCAAATAAGTAAGTTTACACTATTATTTCCTTAGTTCTCATTTTTTGTGTACAAATTTATCTCTTCTATCTCACTTTCCATGAATTACAATATTAGTTTTGATCCATCAATGGCTCAGATTACCATTTCTTTAGATTTCATTTTTAGTTTTTAAGTACTCAAATTGTTTTAATTGATAACATCCCCATTTTCCAGGGCTGCTAGGACAAACTCCACACACTGGTTAGCTTACAACCAGAATTTATCACCTCAAATTTTGGAAGCTAGAAGACCAAAATCAGGGTCTTGAATAGCCATGTTTTCTCTCTGACATCTATAGAGTTCAAGTTTTGACTAGCTACAAACCTTGGGGATCCTTGTCTTGTATCTCTGCTTCCATCACATGGTGAGGTCTCTCTCCTTGTGTATGTTTTTTGACTTTCCACTGAATTCTACCTTCCATTGATGAACTTTGAATTTTTTCTTCTTATAAGGACTCGAATGATATGGATTAAGTCTCACCATGACTAATTTGCCTAATTACTAATTACTAATACTAATTTAGAATATGTGATCTTCAAAAATCCCATTCGTAAATGAGTTCACATCTTAACTAATAACATCTTCAAAAGCCCTATTTACAACTGGGCTCACTACTCCAGGAAAACAGATGATGACTTGAATGTGTCTTCAAGTGATACATGATTCAGTCCCAACTATCTTCCTCTGGTTTCCAAAATGACATGTTCCCAAAGGCAAAGTATATTCACCTTGCCCCCAAAAGAGAAAAGAGAAATAGAGAAAGATAAGCAGGTGCTGCAGGAGAGCTATGGGACCACTAGTTGGGAAGGCCTGGAAGGACACACTGAGGTGACACTTACACTGTGACCAGAATGACAAGAGGGAGCCAGCCCTTCACATGTGTGGGAAAAGGGTGCCTGGGAGAAGGCACAACAGGGAAAGAGATAGAGGCAGAAACAGTCTGGCCAGAGAGGAGGTTAGGAAAGCAGCTGCTGTGGGCAGAGCCTTAACTGAGGCTTAGCTGGGGGAGGACCTGCTTCCCAGCTCTGTTATATTGATCTGCAGAATTCCTATTGGGATGGGAAATAGACCAAGTGAGGGAGAATTCATTCACAGGAGAGTGGTGAAGACAGAAAATCATTTAGTCTAAGTCTTAGTAGGGGCATCCTGACATTTACTCATATTACTTTGTTTAGCAGTGAGTTACCAGGCCAGAACTCACTCCAAGGGGGGATATATGAAGCTGCTTGTACCGGGAAGCATAGAAGGCAGGGACACAGGGCACAGGCAGCCCACCACAGAGGTTAAGAGGAAGCACTTGCATCTGACTCTAAATATAATGGGAAGACTTGGTAAGGATTCGTGGTACAGCAACAATGACTGAATTTCATCTCATTTCAACCTCATCATGATACAGACTGAGGCAGCAGTCCAGGAGTGAAAGTGACTTTCCTAAGATCACACAGCCTTACCTAGCCCTGTTTTTAGTTTTATTCAATGTTACATCCATCCCATTCCTGTTTAGTCTATGTCTATATCTGTGTATTAGCTACGTGGGAAACAAGACTATGGGGTTTGCAGTGTTCTCCCCACAAAGACTTGATTATGTCCCCAGGAAGCGGATGCTAGAATGATTGCTGCTGTGACAGTGAGGATACTGGGGAGGCCTCAATGACTAGTCTTGAGCCACAAAACTGTAAAAAGGTGTAGCCAGGTCTGAACCCAGCTGGATCTCCTCATAGATGGGGCCTGAGCTACACACAGAACTTCCCAGGTAGCTGTGGGGAGGGACATGTTGGCAGAACTGTGTCCATTTAACAAGATGATCCAGGTGAGGAGGACATATACAGAAGTGCAAAGGGACTTTTGTGGAGTTCTTCCCATTAAGAGGGCCAGTGTAAGGGGACCTAAGAAGGTGACCTTGCTTCCTTTGTGAGAGACCTCAACAGAACTTGGAACTCTGGTAACCAGGTACCCAGATTCCAAAGGCAACCCCCTTCCCAGCTCAGTTGGCAGGAGACACCCGACAGGGAAACATGTTCTCCTGCTGTGTTCCTAGATCCCGGAACACCAGCCTCAACCAAACTAGGAATGAGTCCCCTTTAAATTGCTTTCAACTTTGGTTCAGGCCTTAACCATGAAGCCCCTGGCCATCAGCCAGGAAGTACCCAAAGGTAACAGGGCCAGCCATTTCACCACATGCCACTACTGTGCTCCTACCTGGGCAGCCACATGTCCCATTCACGTTCCAGTGTGTGTGAGGCATGAGTAGTGGGACCACCCTGAGAAGGAGCAGGCCATCAGGGATGGGAACCCAGTAGGTACTTCCATGTCACCTGCCAGGTCATAGTAGGAAGGGTGGGGTGGCACATCTTGGGGTGGCACCCATGTATACCAGTGTTAATCCTGAGCCCTCAAGCTGCCATCTCCTCTCCAATGAGGCTGGAGGGGAAGGCAGACACTCACCTGGGCCTGATCTGGGTCCCAGCCCAAATGAAGTGCAGCTTTCCCTGCAGAGAAGGGCAGGCCATTACTCTGATGCCTTTTGGCCTTACTGCTGGGCACTGTTTGCAGAGCTCAATGGAGGTGGTGCACAAGGATCTGGAGGAAGGTCTCACCTACACCGTATCTCTGAAGAAGGTGCAGGTCCATTGTGGTCCCAGCGAGGACTAGCGCTGGTGCCAGGTTGGTGTATGTGCCAATTGGGTTCCCAAAACAGTGGGGGAGCACCCCAGGGCCTGTATCCCACCCTGGACACATCCTTGCTCCCTCTCCCAGGCCTTTCATCCCTGAGTGGTTCAATATCCTACTTCCTGAGAAACATGGGTCCCCACCAATCACGCACCACACTGTCATTCTATTGAACAGGGGACAGGTCACTTCAAATAGTTAAAGGAATATCAGAGAGGAGCCTTTGGCATGCATTTCCCTTCAGGGTAGGCTGAATAGTGGGATCACTTCAGATATGTGTGTATTTTGCTGCTGTATTTCTGTTTCAACTCTCCAGTCCCATGTCCCTTAACAGCTGTCTTCATGACTATCCTTCCAAACCTGTTCCAAGCCATACAGCTCCTCTTGCTTAGAAGGGTTCTTGTCATCCCCGTAAACATCCCCTTGACCTTCCCAGGTCAGGATCTGTGCCTGACTCGGCTGCCCAATATTCCAGAATGGAAGTGGCTTAGAACAGTGATTTGGTCTTCTGTGCTGCTGGACCTTGAATGGTCCATTCCTGTAGCCCTGTCAGCACTGCTGCCCTGAACACCTCCCATGTGCCCCAAGGCACTGATCCTCCCTCCCCCAGTAGGGGATCCCCACAGAGGGATGGATGCCTAGAGGACATGCAGACATCACTTTCCACAGCAAGGGCCAGATAACTTCCCTAAGGCCAGAGCGGTTCAGTTACCACTGGCTCTCTGTGTGGGCAGTAATGCCCCTGAACCCTGCCTGGAACTGGCTTTTTTCATTTTCCTTCATTTACCTGATCTGGTGTCAGGGTGGCAAATGGCATAGCCTTGTGGCTTTGGCCCCATGAGCAGTGAAGTTCCAAAAGTCATTAACTGACCAGGTGGGTCTGCTGTTCCCTGAGGCATCTGTTCAGATCCTTAGGCCTGCAGGGGTCTTTATCCCCCCCAGGGACACTCCAGGCATCTGCCCTTTACTCTATCTGGGGTCACATCTTTCAGTTATTTTCTCACCTCAGATTCAATTTTAAGGCTTAGGACCTTTCTCTGCTAGAGACACGCACATCCCCCTTGGCCTCAAGTCACTGAGAGATAGTGTGCAGCAAGTGTGCCCACAGCCCCAGCCCCACTTGGGGGTCCACAGTTCTAGCTCAGACCGGATGTGCCTCCTCTGTCACCCTAGAGGAAGAACGACTCAGCCCTCATGACGGTGGAGACCCGCATGGTGTGGATGGTCAAGGTAGGCCCTCCTTCCAGGAGGGCGACCTCGTGTATGTCAACATCTTCTTCGGGACATACCACATCTTCACCACCACTGAGAAGGTCCTGGATCAGCTGTTCTAAAGGTGAGTTTCTGTTCCATCCCTGGTCACTTGGCTGCTGTGCCACCAACTCTTTTCCAGAAAAGTTATTTCACCAAATGGCCTCAGTTTCCTCTTTGGGAAGGGGGGCATTAAGAGGACCAACCTCCAAAGTTGATTGTAAGGACTAACTGGGAGAATCCTATACAGGACTTTCCTCTTCTCAGTGAAGAAGTTCTCAGTCTCACTCCTTTACTGATTCCTCATTTCTAAAAGATATTTGAGATCACTTTGGGGTCTCCAACATAGGTGTGATCAGAGCAGCATCACTGTAGGCCACCAGAGTGGCCCAGGCTCATCCTAGGACTTAGAAGTTGCCACTTAGGGCCCATTCCTTCATCATGTATACATCAAGTGTCTACTATGTGCAGGCAATTTCTTAGGCACATAACTTCATGCAGTTAACAAAGCAGAAAAAAGCCCCTGCTCTTCTGGGGTCCATTTGCATTGGGGTGACAGGCAGTAACAAGAATCATCTTAAGTAGGGGGTATACTCAGTAAGTTAGCTGTGACATGCTCACATTCTCCCCTAGATATTGGCATGAACTCAGTTGCAGTGATGGAAATTGCAGATGCCTTGAAATGAAAAAGTGAGTTTACATTGGGTAAGGGTGAGGGGTTCTTCTCACCAGAGACCAGTGTGGGTAGTTGGGTGGTAGGTGACAGGGAAAGGCTGGGGAGAACATTGGACCCCACACATCCTATGATCCCCCTGGATGGCTTTGCCCAGAAGGCTTCCCCCTCCAGTTGGAAAGGAGTCAAAGGAAGCTGTGGGCAAGGTCCTAGGACACTGGATGTAGAGGACAATGGCATCTCATTGTAGGTCCCTGAGATAATTCTTCCCCACTACAGACCATCACAGACTCAAGGCCCCCAAACACCACCTCACACAGATCCATGATGGGAGATGTTGAGCAGCCTGCTCCAAACCTCCTATGAACCTCAGTCCTGTCAGCCTCCTGCAGGATGGCAGGGACAGCTGCACCCCTATCATTTGGGAGATCAGTGTCAAATGGGAAGAGGAGACACACACATGACTCATGGCAGATGAGGCAGCTCCTTGGGGCAGAATTTACTGGGAGAGGGTCATGAGGTCCTGGGGCAGGAAAGACTCTGTCCCCTCATCATTTACATATTGATGAATCTCCTACTGTGTGTCAGTGCTGGACTATGGGGAAATCAGCCAAAATCCTTCCATGTCCTTATGGAGTTTATGTTCCAGTAGGAGGGTCCCTGGGGTGCAGCAAGGAAGAAAGGCCAGTTTCTAACTCTGCTGCCCACCCACCTGCCCTCAGCACCCTCTCCTCCCTGATGGGAACCTGGGTGGACCTGTTCCCTGAAGATTTCCTGCAACCTCCAGACTTTCCCTGTCTCAAGCTGCTGGTGGCCTTGCCCAGGTACATCTACCTGGCTTTGCCCTGGAGCATCTTGCCTTTGTTCTGCTTTCACAGATGAGCAACCCAGAGCCCACTCAGACTAAAAAGGTGAGGAGGACTTGGGGTGGGAACAAATGAGCTTCTGGTCTGTGGGCCACACTGGACTACATAGGCAGGATCTGTCAGAGGTTGCCCTTGGGCCAGGAGCAAGGAGGAGCCTCAGAGAAGTCACCTGAGAGACTGCAATCTGGGAACACTTTTTTGGGCTGAATCTTCCCTCAGAAGTAATTTGATATTATCTGTATTAGAAAGACATTTGCAGCCTTTCATGGTGTGGAACCTACCTCTTCTCTAGGTCTTTTGTCAGCTCCAGAGCTGCAAATGCCTCCAGTGAAACCTGAAGCACCAGTTCGATCACCTGCAGCAGACACAGGGGCAGTTCCAGAGGCTGAATCTGCTCCATTTCCACTTCTACTGCCAGCTACCAAGTTTACACCAGAGCTTGCTCTGGAAATAGAGCCTGGTGCATTAGCTGTTGTAGCACCAGCTCCTGAGTTGAAGGTGGCTCTAGCACCACCACAACAGCCACCCACAGAGTTAGTGCCCATGCCTGTCCTGAAGCTAGACAATCCTACTTCATCAGCTGGAGCATCTGCTCAGGAGCTGGAGGCACCTACATTACAGTCAGTAGCACAATTTCCTGAGGTGGAGTCACCCATATCATCATCTGATGCACCAGTTCCAGAACCAGAGGCAAGTCCAGCTCCACCTACCTTCCCACCTATACACGGATCAGCACTGCCCACTCTGGAGATACAAACTGCTCTTTCACCATCAGAAATACCAACTTTAGGGCTTGAAGAAGCTTTGGTGCCACCTTCACCATCACCTATAGAGGTAGCACAAATGACCACTCTTCAGGCAGAGGAGGCTCCATCCCCAGATGTAGCACAAGCTTTCAGGCTAGAGGAAGTAACATCACCATCTCTATCACCAGTTCCTGAACTGGCGGCAATCCCACCACTACCCTCATTCCCACCTACACAGTGTGCACCAGTGCCCATTCTGGAGCTACAGCCTGTTAACTTACCTTCAGCAGCAATGGCTCTCGAGTGGGAGGCAAGTCTGGCAATACCACCAGAGCCACTGCCAGAGTTCAAATCAGCAGAAGGGCAGGATGCATCATCAGAGCCTTCTTGCCCAGGGCTTGAAACCTCAGAGAATGGGCTGAATGAGGAGAAGGCTCACCTCCTGGCTTTCCTTCCTCAGCTGGTGGCAGAGCAATTGACACAGATGGATGAGGTAAGCAGCTGGGCTTGGCAGGGTGGAGCTGGGGGGATCTTCCTCCCAGTACCTGCCACTCCAGCCTTAGCATTCCCTGATCCAGAATCTTATGATCTGGGTCCAAAGTCTGGCTCCACTCCCAGCACTGTAACCTGGGCAAGCTTATTAATCCCCAAGCCCATAATTCCCCCTTCTGGAGAGTAGATATAAGACACTAACTGTACCAGTCTCATGCATTGACTGTGGAGATTAAATGAGAGCAAAGAAATAGAAAGCCTGAGGGGGCTTGGCCCTTGGGGGTTTGACGGGAGTTCACTGAGATTAACTGGCTCCATGGGTGGCCTACCCTGTGCTGGGGGTCTCCACAGCATCGACACTAATAAGACCCTGATGTGCATTGGATACTTTGACAGACACACAGAGCCTCTAGTCCCCACCAGAACTGTGCCCCTGATCACTACCAGGCCCAGGAGGTGTTATCAGGAGGGGCGATGGAGCTGCCTGGACCTGTGGAGGCATGAGGCACCTCTGGAGTCTGTGAGATACACTGACTATGCAGCTCTCTCTTCTCCTCTAGCCTTGGGCCCTGGATCACTTGAGTGCTAGGCCACCTCAGGGAACAGAGAGCACATCCTGTCCTCAGACTGCTGAGCTCCAGCTGAGCCACTGGACCCTGGCCTAAGTCTTTAGGGCCTGCAACATCTGAGCTGGACAGGTGTGGGGCCAGTTGACATCTCCTCCTCCCCAGGAGCTGTTCAAGAAGGTGGTGCCCTATCACTCTCTGTCTGTGCCATCAACACCCAATTCAACTATGTGACCAACTGTGTCATCACAACTTGCCTTGGGGACCAGAGAATGAAGTCTCCGGACAGAGCCAGGGTGGTAGAGCACTGCATCAAGGTGGCCAGGGTATGCTCACGGAGGTCCTCTCAGAAGTCCTGGAACAATTTTTTTTTCTTATTGGCTCTTGGGACTATAAGTCCTCCTTGGCCTGTAGCACAGCCCTACACTCTCCTCACTTCCCAACCAAGCTACTACCTCAGTAGTACTCAGTAGACTCAGGTAGCGTGTGGGTGTCACTCTCTGGGTCTTTGGGGTGCCCTCAGGTCTTCATGGGTGTCTGTCTCATCTAAAAAGGTAGATGGCAACTGAAGGGGCTGAATCTACATCAGGCGGCACTCATACCACACCTCACAGCTTATTCTTTCTCCCTCCACAGGAGTGCAGAATCTTAAATAACTTCTCCTCATTCTATGCCATCCTCTCTGCTCTTGAAAGCCATTCAATTCACCATCTTAAGAAGACATGGGAAGATGTTTCCAGTTGGGCAAGTCTCTCTCCAGGGGCACCAGGTTGCACCAGGGAACTTGTGGGGACTGGGTATTGCCCTTCAGGGAAACTGGGAGGCAGCACCCTCTGGGCAAAGACCAGGCACGGTGGGGCTTTAGGTCTCCACAAGACCTGAGGTCAGATGTTCTGCCTCAGCACTGGTTCCCTCCTCTGTCAGTTAAGAGTTGAGCCAAATGGGAGCATGTTAAATGTTTGTTACACAGCAACACACTTTATGCAACTGAAATCTACACATGTCAGAACCAGCTGCACATAAAATGGGAATGGGGTTTCCCACTTTGCCCACCTCAGAGCTCAGCTCCCAAGTCCCATGATTTACTGTATAACTCAGAGCTACCCATTTTCAGCACCACCCACCTCAGCAGTCTGAGTTCCAGGAGGCTAAAGTAAAGTGGATTATCCCTTACACCCTCTCATCCACTCCAACTTCTCCTTCCTTCTTGTACTCCCCAAGGACAGCTTCCATCTCTTTCAGACACTGTCTGAGTTTTCTCAAATGAGAACAACTATTCACAGAGCAGTGAGCTGATCATCAAGGTAAAAAGGAGGAAGGGGGGTTGGGAGTCTGGGATCAGGAGTTGGGGATGTTAGTTTTTCACTGAAAGTTTTTTTTGAAAACATCCAGTCTGGCTTATTCTGGTTGAAGATATAGAGGGATATGTTTGGTTCATGGGCAGATGGGTGGGCAGTTGTAGAACAGTAGGCTGTGGTTCTCAAATGCAGTGGAGCTGGCTGGGATGTTCCAGGAGATGAACTGGCAAGATGAGAAGTCTCCGTCTGCACAAGAATGTCTCATAATTGTGCCTTATTATGAATGACATATGTGCCAGTGAGCTATGAGAAATATTTGGGTGACAGGAAACCATGGCAGTGATTCCTTACCATAACTACAAGCTTCCACATAAAAGAGGAAGCAAAACCTCAATGCCCAGTCCCCACCCTACCTGGACAATCAGACCTTGCACCATGGAGACCCATTACTAAGTGGATGCTGGGACTTGTCTTCAGGCAGAATATCCTGAGTGGACCCCTAGGGAGGGGACAGCTTTTGTATGGCCTTGAACAGACTTTGGACTCTCCACTCCAGTTCAGTAGGGCAGGCAGAATCTGCTCAACTAGGCCTTCAGAGACCCCCCCCCCTATCCTCAAGGCCAATGGCTGGGATGACACAAGGTCCCCTCCATAGTCAGAGGTTGGAAGAACCAGACAAAAGTTAGTGGTGGTGTCTGGTGGGGTGACATCAGCTCAGACAAGGCCTACATCTGGGAGGGAGCAGCCTGTCCTCTAATACACTGAGTGAATCAATCACAAGTCAACACCCTCTTGGGTCTCTGTGTCTTCATGTGGAATGGAGGTATGACCATCCAGTGGTGCGGTTTTCATGGTGTGGTGGTGAGGTTCAAGGGAGAAAAGGAATGTGGCTGAGCATTCTGGTGACTCCAAGGGGGAAAGCACGATGGCCAGAGTATCCTCAGTGCTAGTGTGCAACACTGAGATCTCTAGACTCCCAATGAAGGATGCAGGACATTGTCTTCACATCAGAGATAAACAGGTTCAAGGATGCCGGTCCACTTGGACAAGCTCAGGCAGTGGACATCAGGAATGTGATGGCAGCAGATAGCCTGGAAAGCCACCCTTCAATGTCTCCTCTTCTGGAACCTTTAGGGCTCAGAACTGTGAGAATCCTGGGGGACTAGCTGCAGCCAAGCAGAGCAAGAGGCTAGAAGAGCTGACTCAGGGTGGTTTGGGTGAGGAAGGGGAGTAAACCTGGTGACTTAAGAAAATCCAAGGCTGGGAGGTGACTGCAAGGGAGTTTGGGGTCCTTGGGGTCTGGAAGGGGAACTTAGGGGTGACAGTTAAGTGTCCAAGACTCTCCCAGGGAAAGGCTGTGTGGTTCCAGGAGTCTGAGACTGAGCAGTGTTCAGGGAGGGGTTTTGGAGGCACCTGAGAGCCTATGCTCATCCCCACCCCACCCAATGCCACAGGGTGTCATCCAGGGCATTGTTGTATACCTGAGGACATTTCTCACTCAATTTTTGAAGGTGGACTATACCATGCAGGAGTATATGGAAGTAAGTGAGCCTGGGGTTGGTCAGGGGCAGGATGGGAAAGGGGCCCTGAGGCTTGGGAGGAGAAGCCACTCCCTGAACTCTGAGCTCTCACCAGTGGGCACACCACATCTCCTTAGAGCCTCACAGCTTCCCTGGGAGCTGGGGTACCATGGACTTCTTAAAGACAGCTAAAAGGAGGCTGGTTCAAGGGGCCATCTCTCCATTATCATCAGAGGCTGGAACTGAATGTTCTTTCTGTATCCACTCCCAGTCCCCAACCTGGTGCCCAGAGTCTACCTGGTTCCATCCCTGGTCTGGACTGCCCTGTTCATGTTGAATCCTTCAATAATGCATTGTGACATGGGCTCAAGGGGGATGGGCATGGAAATGGACGGGGGCCCCTTTATGATGGATGTGAACTCTGTCTTCCAGGGGAGGATGGTCAATTTTGACAAAAGGAGGAAGGTCAGCAGCTGTGACCATCACTGAGAGGTTGGAACTGGGGTGGGGTATGGGATGGAAAACCAATCCTCCTGGACAGGGCACCCCAGGCTGCATGCAGCTTCCTCTCAGATTGACAGGGAGAATTTGAGGAGAAAAGACAGGGCTGAAGCCTCCCTCTGGAGATTGGGTCTTATACTTGGGATGAAGGAAAACTTCATGGAGGATCAGCTGTGTGAATTCATCCGTGAAGGCAGGTAGAGCCTGGGTGGGAGTGCAGGAGTGGTGGACCCACAGGAGCAAACCCAGCCTCTGGTCCCCGTCCCACCCAGCAAGCCCACCCAGGTCTCAGCAGTGCCTCTTCCTTCCCTCTGGCCCCAGGAATACCAGATGATCACTGAGTTCCAGCAGCTCCAGACAGGCTGCTGCTATGACTCCCTGGTGCCCAATGAAAATTTAGGGCCTGGTTTGGGGCCTTGGAGCAGATCAGTGAAAATGACAGGTGAGTCCAGGACTGGATCTGGCCACGGTGGTTGTGGGATTGCCCTTGAAGATCCTGGGTCAACATAGGACCTGTTGCCTGAAGAGAGTTGGGGCACCCAAATGTCAACTGCTGTGCAGACCCTGGGAGGGATACGTGAGGTGTGACTCCTGAGACCCTACAGCCACCAGTCTGTCCTGTAGCTACCACCTGTCTTGTGAGCTGGAGCCCCCATCCCAGTCAGTCAGTAAGAGCTTCAATTACGAATAACACGTGGAAGGCATCAAGCCTTGGAGTGAAAAATGAGTTCCCCATCCAGGGTGGGGAAATGTGGGATGGCTTGGGGCTCAGAGAACCTTCAGGCTAAGCATAGGCTTGAGGAGGCTGAAAATTT
>JAQZBX010051458.1:0-19382 GCA_029593785.1 Cabassous unicinctus | reverse complement strand
TTGTGCTTGCTGTGTCCATTAGCTGTGTGTCTTCTCCGTGTCTGCTTATCTTCCCCTTGGTGTGAGGTCCTGCTGCATCAGCCCCTCGCGCAGTGTGGGCTGGCCTGCCCTCACAAGGAGGCCGGGAAGCGAACCCAGGGCCTCACACATGGTAAATGGGGGCTCTATCGGTTGAGCCACACCCGCTTCCTGTTGTGAGGGCTTGCTGCATCAGCCCACTCAGCTGCACTGGCCGGCCTGCCCTCACAAGGAGGCCCCGGGAAGTGAACCCGGGGCCTCCTATATGTTAAACAGGGGCTCTATCGACTGAGCCACTCTCACTGAATTTTTAAAGCATCATCCCAATTGGATAGGAGATGAAAAACTGTCTGTATTCACTGGTGATAGGACTGTCTAAAAAGTAAATCTGAACTGATATACAAAAAATCTGCTATATTTTATGGGTATCAGAGAAACGTTGGCCTAATAGAATGAGTTAAGTAATATTCTCTTCTGTTTCTTTTCCTGGAACTGTTTGTGTAGAATTGGTATAATTTCTATATTAATGTATAAGGAATTCACAAATGGTGCTATATAGACTTGAGGATACCTTGTGGGAAGATTTGAAAGCACACATCCAATTTCTTTAAGAGACATAGGACTATTGAAATTTTCTATTATTCATTTATAATGTTCCTTATATTTTAAATCATTCAAGCAAATTTTCAATTCTAAGTTGTTGAATTTATTGCCCTTAATGTATTTACTGTATGCCTTTAGTTTCCTTTTAAAATCTGTACAATGTGTAATGATATCACCTCTGTCATTAAGAAATAAAATGTTTGTTAATCAGTGATCTAAGTGTCCTATTTATCAAGATTTAAGAAAATAAAAGCTAATTAAATCCAAACCATATATAGTTAAGGATATAATAAAATTATGTAGAACTCAATGACATAAATAATAGTCACAAATACAGAATAATAGCAAAGCCAAAATTTGGTTCTATGAAAGGATTAATAAAAGTTAGAATTCTTTAGCATGATTAATCATAAGAAAAGTGATAAAAAAAAACACAAATTGTTCTTAGTAGTATAAACTTGCAAAAATATCTTGAAATATTTTTTGAGTATTTATTGTTATAAAGTATCATACAAATATTTTATTTCCAGGTATTTATTTAGAATACT
Organism: Cabassous unicinctus; assembly: GCA_029593785.1. Classification (NCBI taxonomy): domain Eukaryota; kingdom Metazoa; phylum Chordata; class Mammalia; order Cingulata; family Chlamyphoridae; genus Cabassous; species Cabassous unicinctus. The sequence continues at coordinate 18,213 of JAQZBX010051458.1, read as the reverse complement.
ATCAATTTGCATTACTATCAGCAAAGTATCATCAATAAGAAGTAGTTAGAGGTTCATAAACTGGTCTTAGCAGGGAAAATGAGTTTCATGAGCAAATGGTAACCCTTGGCATGCCTGCTCTTCCTTACAATCATTTTCAAAGAGTGCATGAGTAAATTAATCTCAAAGAGTGAAAAATAAATTACTCTTGGACTTCAGCTGAAATTATATACCCACTTCAGATTCAGACAACAAACACTCTTCTGAACAGTATTTTCTTTGATGGCAAGGTTCTGACCACTCATTTAAGAAATGTTAGCTCACCCATGCTACATACACACACACCCCCACTCAACGTAAACACCTAGGGAAACATAATATAGAGATGTTTCTTTATTTATATTCCTATCACACGTTTGGATAAGTAGTACATTAAACCAACTAAAATGTAACTATGACTAACTAGTCAGAGCTAATACCCTTTGGAAAAGAGGTAAAATATCAAAAGAGGAGATCCTCATATTAAAGGCAAAAAATTCTACCTCTGGTTTTTCTTGGATCTCACACTGGCTGTGCGGCAGGAGAAACAAAATCAGGAAAACGCTGTGTGGAAGTAACACAGTCATTCTGTTGAGAATGACAAGTACCTGGCACAGGGAGAGAAGTCTGTAGAAATGGGAACCAAGGTGCAAAGAGATATTGGTTCATTTGTTCTTTTGCTTAAATGTGGGAATCAGCATTAATTGAGAAAGTAGTATCTCCCTGATGTAGAAAATATACACTAAAACGATATTATAGGAGGGCAATTGTTAGATTTCATTCCCTCCTTGATTTATATCTGGGGATATATGTTAAAGTGTTTGTCTCTTTACACATCACTTATTTCATTATTAATGCATAATTGTTAGTACCATAGGAAATGTTCAAACATGAGAAAGTTTATGCACTCAAATAAAAAAAGGAGCTGCTACATTTGAATAGATTAGAATTTTTAAATGAAAGATATATGTTGTTAGATCCGGTGCTTATCAAATGTGAAAGTTTTAGTTTTCTCTTCCTTACATAATGAAATACAAACTGTCTGGTAACAAAATGTTTCACGATCTAAACCTTTTCCTAAAAACTTTAGATTTTGACATATTGTCTTATGATAGTTTTTCTTGGGATTCATGAAATAATCTCAAAGTGCCACAGATGAATTATAAAAATTCAGAAATATTTAAATATTAAATATTTAATAGATCAATCAAATGAATTAAGTGAGAAAACACAGTATCATTAGAAAAAATGAAAATCTTTTGTTATATTGCTGGTAGTAGAACAAAATTGCAAGAAAATTTGAAATACTGTTGGACAACATCTACTACAACTAGTGTACACCTTTATCTAATGATTTTACTCATAGATAATGATATACAATACCATACATTCTATATGATTAGGCCCAGTGCATCCTCAATTAGCACACGATTCTGTGTTTGGTTGATTAGACCAATATTATGGCACTTTCAATGGCCCTGTGTGTAATTCTGAAATGTGTGCTGTGTAAAGCCCTCTTGCTCTTCTCCTCCCCTTCCTTATGTGCATGGTGGCACACACACATTTGTGCACACCCGCATGCATGGGTGTCTTAGTTGCATGGAGGGTTGGCCCAGCAAAAGGAAACAATCCAGAGACTATGGCAGGCTGATGTCCCTTCTCAAATAGTAGCTAACGCCAGGCAATTATGTTATGACTTGAGGGCTAGAAATTTGTAAATTGCTGTATCATATACATGTATAATGTAGTTATACCTGGTCTTATCAGGAATGATAAGTTGCATATGTTCATAGTTCACATTTCTGGCCTTCCTGAAATTGCTAACACTCAATTTCAAATAATACATGAGGAAATTAATCTTAAAGAAGGAAAAATGAATTACCCTTTGGGAATAAAGTAGGATTATATATTCACTTCATGATCAGATGCCCAAAACACTATGGCCAGAGTCTTTTCCAAAGGCGTCCACTGGATGAAGCACATAGGAGAAGAATCTCACCAAATGAACATATTAGGCATTCTGGAAATCTAATACTTCAAAGGTCTGTTTGAAATGGGCCTAAAGATATGCCTGTGTAAATCTTTTAAGTTGGAATGAGGGTTGAATTCTATTACAGCTTAGTAATTTGGGTGAATTGGAGGAAGAACCTGAGAGAAACATGTTTAAATGGAAGATTAAGGAAGAGGTTTTAATAATACTTTTTCCAATAAAAAAAGGTGCTGTCAAGAAAGCCTTGACCAAGTAAAAATGTTTCCGCATTGGAAGAAAATAAATGTCCAGTGCATATTAGGTATAATTATCGCACTGTGAAGATGTCCTTTCATAAAATTGCAAAAGACTTTTCAATGTTATGAGTGAAAATAAATAAGATTAAGGAAAACAACATAATAGATTTAAATTTTGGGGGAATAAAATGCTAAAAGAAATTGTAAACAAAATCTTGAAGAATATTTATCACTAGCAGACTGGGAAAAAATTCAGAGACTGGACCAAGGCCATTGGCACTTCCAAATTTCTTCCTTTCTTTCAGAAAAAAGTGAACTTAGACCATACACCTGCTCCTCAACAACAAAGGTGCAGCCAAACATACAGTTACTGTTAGATGGAAAATCACCAAGCTTTCCCTTTCTTTCCCTCTACTTCAATAGGTGGCCCCAGCTGATGAGGAAACTAAACACCTGTGCTTTGTTTAATCAGTTATTATAAAGACAGAATTGTTGCAGCTACTACCAGAGAGACAATGTAGCATAGATATTTAAAATTGAGCTGCAAAGTCAGAGAGTCGGCTGACAACCTCTAATTACCCAAACTGTTTAGTTCCTCTGGGATGGTTCATAAATTCTCTGAGATTTTAGTAACGAGAGCAACAATACAGCAAAATATATGACACTTACTATATTCTATGCCAAGTACTGACCTAGGAATGTAATGTGTTTTATGTGCCAGATCAAACAATTAGACTATCATGAAGAGTTCTTCTGAATCCAGAACTTATGCTCCATACTGTGCATCATGTCCTCCGTATGTGAGAACATATTCTAGTCAATCAGATGGGAATATATGAACTGGACTGAATTATAAGCCTGGCAAAAAGACACTGCATACTCATCTGATATATTCCAAGTCCTTGAATAATAGGGTTAGAAAAAAACAGGTGCTTGTTTACTTTTCCTTAAGGTGAACCCAATTTAGTTGATTTCTTTTAAAATAAAATATTAGAACACAAATGAAGACTCTTTGTAACACTTTCAGGTGAAAAAGTTAATCCATGAGACGTTTAATTATCATAAAATTCTCCTGAAAATGTTGATGGTTTACGCAGAGAAAAAGAAAGAATTATTCAAATTAAGACAACTTTTAAATGTTTAAGATATATTGTGACCATAATCATAGTCCTTGCAAGGTTTTTAGGGGAATATAAGAATAGCATAAAAGTGTCTATATATTCCCTCTCAGTAGAAGCTTAGAGAAAAGAGTATACAAAAGAATGATGGGTCAGAAGAGTTGACCAAGGCAGGAAGTTGTATAGAACAACTTACTTTGGCCTCCAATCTTTCCATTAGGTCCCATGCAAGACAGCTAATGTTTTCCCAGCCTGGTGATTTCTGACTGCCTTGGGACTTAAATAATGTGCCTGTGTAATATAATGTTTAAAAGCTAAATTAAGGTATTTATGTAATATAATTTAATATGGTGAGCAAATATTTTAAATAAAAATCATATATTCATTACCAGACTTCTTACAATTACATAATTTAGACCCAAAATATTTCTTAATTTGCCTGTGCTTAAACTCATGTGTAGAGCAAGACAATCAACTAAATTACTCTATACACTCGACAGATGTTCTTGCAGTAACAGTGTTAAGGGCTGTAAAATGAAAGAATGAACAAGCAGCAAATATATCATGAATATTATATAAGTTGATTTTGTTGTGAGCTTAATATATATTTTCATCTTACTATCTGCCCAAAAATTTTGTGGTTCCCTAAGAGAGATGATAATAAAAGACTTCATTTTTCTGTAACTCAGCATTCTCCCTGATGGCATGTCTTCCCCCAGATCTCACCTGAAGGAACCCAAGCCCCCCAATGCTATACACACACACACACACACACACACACACACACACACAGACAAACACACAACCATACACAATCACATGCAAATCCATGGGAAAGTTTCTTTACCAAAAAATCCAAATAATCCCTGGAACACTACTATATTCAACTAAATAAAACAGAACTGCAATCACTATCTCGTTGCAGATAATTTCCTTTGGAATAGAGAAAGGGTTCAAAATACAGCATAAAAATTACTTCCTTATACATTAAAAATATCCAGTCCTGTTATCTGAATGTGGAAAAATCTGATGAGATAAAGAATATAGAGGGAAAGAGGTATAGCTTTACAAGAAGACTGTACAAGAAAATTGTAGAAAAGCTAAAAAATGAAACTGTAGAGTCCAAACTCTTGTTTTAGTCTATTTCCCTAATATTGGTGCAAACTTTGGCATCCTTAACACATAGTTGCACTTCTGCTGTACTTAGAATGACTGAACATCAGTTGCGAAAACACAGATGCCTGTGTGAAAAGATTCTTGAAAGCAGTGCCCAGAGAGTTTTTACTAGGACTCCTCTGAAAAAGCATCCTCAACGTGAAGTCTTGGAACCATCTTTACATCATTTCTTTCACAGCAATTTCAAATCCTTAAAAACTCCCTGTGCTATAAGAAAACTCGTACTCTATTTTTCTCTCTCTCTCTTTCTCTTGTGCTAATTCACACAAGTGTATGCATACATGTAAAGATATGTGTGGTTTGTGGAGACAATTTCTAATCCACATTTTTACATACCTTTCAGTTAAAGACAACTTTCTAAAATTCCCTTTGTTATTAAAATTTCAGTCCTGGAGAAAATTCTGTTAAAAATTGTTTGCAATGGTATGTCAACACATTTCAAAAGAAGAAAAAATATTTTTAAAAAATTGTTAAGAAGAGGGAATTATAACTATACTCAAGAGAAGATAGGGGTTGTTTAATGTTCTAGCAATGGCAATTGCAATTTTTTTTCTGGTTCTTTAATTATTTATCATATTCATAATAAAGAAAAATTGTGAAAGTGACATTCATAGAATTAATTTTTGATGGAATTAGAATGATATGTTTAGATACCCTAAAGTGGGCAATAAAATATTGTAGGCATGGTGATGGATAATTTCCTATTATCATTCAGTTCATCTTCAACTTGACCAGCAAAAATATTTAGAAGAATTTAACATAAAAATTTGAGTTTACTAAGACCAAATTTTTATGTAAAACAAAGAGTTGTTTTTGATTCCAGATGATTAACCTGAAACTTTTAAAAGAACATAGCCACACCTACACACTATATATTCACGTAAATCCATATATTATTTACCATGAAGTTCACTTCTTCTGCAACATTTTTTAATGTATTTTCAGACTATCCAGGGAAGCGGGTGTGGCTCAAATGATTGGGCTCCCGTCTACCACACAGGATGTCCAGGGTTCTATTTCCAGTGCCTCCTGGTGAAAAGCAAGCTGGCCTGTGTGGTGAGCTGCCTTGAGTGGAGAGATGGCCCATGCGGAGTACTGGCCTGTGCTGATTGCTGGCCCATGTGGAGTGCTGGTCCATGCAGGAGTGCTGGCCCACTTAGGAATGCTGGCCCACATGGAGTGCTGGCTCACTCAGAGAGCTGGTGCAGCAAGATGATGCAACAAAAAGAGACACAGAAGAGAGACAATAAATGGTACAGCAGATCAGGGAGCTGAGTTGGCAAAAGAGATTGAGTGATTCTCTCCACACTAGAAGATCCCAGAATATTTTCCTGGTGCTGTGTAAAGAGAAAACAAGCAGACATAGAAGCACAAAAACAATTGGTGGGGGGTGGGGGTGGGAAATATATAAAATTTAAAAATCATTTTAAAAAAAGAATATCCAGGGGTCCTTCAGACTGAGTCTTTTTATTTTTCTTTGGTTGTGCTATAAAAGCAGTAATTAGGAAGAAGGCAAGATGATGTTGGTTTAAGTAGATGCTCACCATCTCTCTCACAAAGGACAGCAGATTGGGGACCAGATCCTGCCCAAGTGAGCTGTTCTCAGAGCCCACGGAGCAGGAGCCTTTGGGGCATCGATCTGGAGGGAGCTGGACAGGGAGATAGATTGCTCAAGATAAAACCATATATGTCCAGAGACTTGAATCTTTGGGCTTTCCATGTGCTAGCTGGGTCCGGAACCTCGATGGAGCGGCAACTCCTACTCTACAGCTCATTAGACTCACCCAGGAAAACTGGCAGGGAGATAATGATGGACAACGCCCATCCCAGGGAATGGAGAGAATCTTCAGCTGCAGGCAGGATATTCCCATTCATCTTCCCCATGGGATATATGCCCCCTCTCAACTATGGTCCATGCTTAATGGTAAAGCCCCAGGATGTGTTTATCAATTGCAATTAATATGCCACACTAATGAAGGATGTTTATATGGGAGGTTGTGTGTGGTGTGGGGGGTGGGGCGTATGGGAATCCCTATATTTTTTGTGTAACATTTATGTAATCTAAGTATCTTAAAAAATATAAAATAAAATAAAAATGTCATTTAAATAAAGCTCCAATAAAGAAATAGACAACAACAAATACAAAAGCATAATATGGATATAAAGGAGACCAGCTAAACTTCAAATTTGATAAACAATGAAAAAAGTTATTCTGATGAAAAATTGACTATTTAAGGCAATTTTTAACACTAACCATTAGCCTAAATTTTTCTTTTTATAAAAACAAAGTGAAATAATTACTATGTTTCCTTGATAGAATGAATAAACATTCTGCATTTCCCTTTGTGTGAGCCAGAGCATAAAGAAAATAGGTGTTCTTAGATAAAATACAGTTTCCAGCATACATTCAAATTTCCTCTTACCAGGTTACAAGCTTAACTTAGATGAAACAGATGAAATTTTTTTTCAAATTTCAGAATTTCAGGTTGTTGGAAAGGTAGAAATGCTTCTTTATTGTTGATATTCAAACATAAATGGTCCTATTCCTTGAAAGGATTATGGAGGAATATACGTAGTCACCTGAATGGGACTCCATGAAATTCACTACAATCAATTAAGATTTTGTTAATTTTAGCTCTATTCTTTCAACTAGATTTCCACCTGTAAATAATATAGAATTAAAATTACAGTGTAGTAAACATTTTCATGGTTATCAAATGATCTCATGCTTCATGAGAGTTACAGTCCCAAAATGAAATGTAAATAGCATATAATCACCTTAATGCATGGTAGCTGGATTTTGCCAAGCCAAGGTGGCATGGGTAATTCATTGACAACCAAGTCTGAATGGGTTTCAGATTAAGTTTAGGGTGCATCCAGAAGAATTCTCCCTGAGAATTCTGCTAATTCTTCTTTAATAATAGAGCATGAAGTAAATGAGAAATGCAAAGCAGTAATTTCAACAAAGTTAGTTTAATTCTCAAAAATATTTGGAAATCTCAAAATGTTTAAGAACTATCTATGGGTTTGCATTTGGAGTGGATTTTAAGTATCCACTAAACCTATCAGAGATGGACTCAAAATTAAAACTTTATTCTGCAGAAAAGCAAATTGGGACGTTTGAAAGCAGATTTAATATCTGCTCTCCAACTAAGAATAAAAATAAACAAGATGGTTTTTAAAATTCCCAGATAAGTTAACACAGTATTTACGTCCTAGGAGTCATCTGTTTTATGCCCATTAATTAAAGCAATTAATTTGGAAGAAGAGAATATGACCTTATATGATGATGCAAGTATTTATAATTTTGAGAGCTTTAGAAATTATTTTCCCTAAGGCAATCAACCATAACCTCACAAATTGTTCCTAAACTACTGTTCACATTAAAGTCCCTTGTGCCTCTGGGTATTTACTTTACAACTTTTACTTTGCCTGGCTAAGGCACTGTTTCTCTAGAGATTCCAAAATATATCATCAGACACTTAGCAATTCAGGAAACTCTGATGGCTCTATACTTATGTAACTTTCTCAGGAATAGGAGGAAAGATAAATGATATGAGGTTAGCTGCCAGGAAAATCTGTGGTAAGGAATAACAAAGAGCACTAAAGATAGGCAATACAGTAAAAATATCAACTATTATTAACATGTAGGTTAATACTGCAAAATGTTAATATCAGACAAACCCACCCCCCCAAAACACACACACACAAAATATGTTCTACTATGTGAAGGAGACCAGACACAGAGGACTAAATATTGTATGATTACATTTACATAAATTGTAAATATAAATCAATTTATGAGGATGAAATTATATTAGTGTTATGTAGGGCTGGGGAAGGAATGCTAAGTGCTGAAGAGTCTTTTTTTTTTGGAGTAATAAATTTTGTTTTAGCCAAAGGTTTGCTGATGCAAAGTACCTGAACTCTGTTGACTTTTATAAAGGATATTGATTTGGGGTAGAAAATTACAATTACCTGGCCGTAAAGAGTCCAACTCAAGGTACCATAAGAGGTTCTTTCTCGCCCAAAGTCTGTTGCCACATGTTGATGCAAGATGGTGGGCAACATCTGCGAGGATTCTGCCTTCCTCTTCCTCCTAAGGCTCTGTAGTCCCAGCTCCTTCCCATCTCAGCTGTAGGCTGGCATAAGGCTTGTCTCTCTACCCCGGGCTCATTTCTTTCCAGGCTTAGATGTTCTGCTTTCTTCCAAAGGTCAGCTATAGACTATCAGGCTCATTCTCTTCCCTGGGCCTCTGCTATGTCTAATGGAGCCTTCTCTCATCCCTCACATACATGCTTCTGTGTTCCCCTTCTCTGTGTGTTTACTTTACTGTGTGAGTGTGTTTTATACCCATCATGGGTGTGTGTGTTTGGAGAATCAACCCTGCATGCCTAAAAAACATAGTAAAATAAATGTCCTAAACTTGATTTAATAAAGTAAAAGTGAAACCTCCAAATCTAATATAATCTAATATGGTCAGAGGAACAGACCAGTTTACAAAACACAATCCAATATCTGTTTTTGGATTTCATCAATAGTATTAAACCGCCACAAAATTATTCTAAAAATTTTGAGATGATGAAAGCACGACATTGTGATTATAATAAAAGCCACTGATTATACATTTTAGATAGATCATATGGTTTATGAATATATCTCAGTAAAACTGTTTAATAAATAAATAATTGTGCAGGAATAGTCAGAAATAGCAGCTATGTAGAGCACAGAAAACAGAGAGAGATTGAGAGGTGAGTTATTTTATTGTCTGTTTTTTGTCTATTATTATTACTATTGAAATAATGAAAATTCTCTAACAATTATTGAAATGTGAAAGCACAAGTATATATTTATACCAAATATCCTTGATTATACACTTTGGATGAATTGTGTGCTTTATTAATATGTGTCAATAACATTGATTTCTTGTGTTGTTGTTTTTTAAAGCGTAACCTAGATGTGTAGAAACAGATAGCTCAATAAAATCAATGACCTGTAAGATCATGAGTGAGAACAGGTTATATATTGACAGGGACTAACATTTCTGGAATAGAGAGCTTTTCAGGAATGGGGGCCAAGGGAAGAGAAAAGAAAAAGGTGTAAACAATTTTCCCTATATGCATCTCAGATCTGAAAATAAATCATTTAATTATAACATAATGAAAATGATGTCAGAGGAAATCAGCACACAAAATACAGAAAGGTTTTTACTCTATTTACCATTATGTTCTTTTTCTTACATCACTGCATTGGCACAGGTTGTAGAGACTCAGCACCCAAATGCACACAATGAAGTTCGGTTAGCTTTTTTGTCTCTTACATACACAATTCATACATTAAAGTTTTTCTTACATTTAAAATTTCAGAAAATCATATATAACCTAACATTTCTTCTTTTAACCATATTCAATTATATATTTCAGTGCTGTTAATTACATTCACAATAATGAACTACCATGACCACCATGTATTACCAAAACATTTCCTTTGTTCCAAATCGGAACCCTGTTCATTTTAAGACTTAACTTCCTGTATTTGTCAGCCATAGGGGGTGCTGAAGCACAGTAGCAAAAATCTGTTGGCTTTTATAAGATGTATTTATTTGGGGTAGACACTTACAGTCACAAATCCCTAAAGAGTCCAACATAAGGTACCATAAGAGGTACTTCTTCACCCAAAATCTGTTACCACATGTTGAATCAGATGGTAGGCAATGTCTGTGGGGACTCAGGGTTTCTCTTTCCTCTTGAGGCTCCATGGTCTCAGCTTCTTCCAGTCTCAGCTATAGGCTGGCATATGGCTCATCTCTCTTCCTCTGGGGCTCATTTTTTCCTGGACTCAGCTTCTCTGGTCTCTTCATAAGGTCAGCTATAAACTATCAGGCTCATCTGTCTTCCTGGGTCTGCAGGATCCTCTGTGTACCTTCTCTGTCTGTCTACTTCTGTGTGAGAATCTGTTTTATCAGCCCACCAAGGGGGCAGGGACTCAACCCTGTACTCCCTAATGTTGTGGTCAAATCAAAGCCCTAATCTTAACATAATTTAATCAAAGGCATCTCAGCTGAATCTAATACAATGAAAAGGTATCACACCCAGAAGAATAGACCAGCTTACAAACATATCCAAATACCTCTTTTTGGAATTCATAAATAATATCAAAGTACTACACTTCCCATTCCCTAACTCCATCCCTCCCCCTGGTAATCTATACTATAGATTCTGACTCTATGATTTGGCTTATTTTAATTTTTCATATCAGTGAGATCATACAATATTTGTCATTTTCTGTCTCACTTATTTCTCGCAACATGATGTCTTCAATGAAGACATTTATAGGAACTTTATTCCATTTTGTGCCTGAATAATATTCCATTGCATGTATTTTTTTAACCATTCATTGTTTAATGGACACTTGGGTTGCTTCCATCTTTTGAAAATTGTGAATAATTCTGCTATTAACATAGGAATGTAAATATATGTTTGAGTCCCTGCTTTCCATTTATTGGGTATGTATACAAAGTGTGGGATTGCTGGGTTATATGGTCATTCTCTATTAACTTTTCTGAGGAACTGCCTAACTTCCTTCCTCTGTGTCTGCACTGTTTTTCATTCCCACCAGCAATGGGCCATTGTTCCAATTTCTCCACATCCTCTCTAATACTTGTAATAATCTGTTTTGTTTTTAATAGCAGCCATTCTAGTGGGTGTGAAATGGTATATCATTTTAGTTGTAGTTTTGATTAGCAGTTTCCTGATAGCTAATGATGTTAAGCATCTTTCCATGTGTATTCTGTTCATTTTTATATCTTCTTTGGAGAAATATCTGTTAACATCTTTTGTCCATTTATTAATTGGCTTGTTTTTTTGTTGTTCTGTTGAATGAAATTTATATACTTTGGATATTGAACCTTTAATGGACATGTGTTTTCCAAATATTGTCTCCCATTGTGTAATTGATGGATATAGCATGACTGAATACCTGAAAGTAACTTGTTTCTCCCCCTGTTGCTAGGATACAAAGGAAAGAATTTTATGTAAATTAGGAGGTAATAAGATGCATCCCTCTCTTGGTCCCAAATTCCTTTTTTGGTGTTTAAGAACATCCAGTTGAAGCAATGAACTATGAAAACCATCTTCAACTGGCTGGCCTGACCTGCACAGTAGACACCCCTTGCTGTCCTCACTTCAGCACGCTTAATTAACATAGACAATATCCCATCCTGAGGTGTAACTATCCGCCCCTGTTTTGATCATGCAATATATGTGCAAGTGTGATTTCCTGAACATACTTATCATCCAATTGTGTAATTAGATATGTATGTTCATCTATATGCTTAAAAGCTAATGAACAATCAAAGCAAATGCTAGTATTACCTCATGTATTGAAGCAAGAGTAAAGCCACAGTACAGAGAGTCAGGTCCGAGTCACTTTAGACTGACCTTTTCTCCTACCTCTGCACATGTAATAATTGTGAGTTTGCGAAACTCTCATGTTGAAGTGTTTTTCTTGCCATCTCAGATTATGCATAAATGCCCTGAATTGAGGTCTAATATAAGTTGTCCTTTTACTTTCATGATAAAGTTCTTTGAGGAACAAAAGTTATTAATTTTGATGAGGTCTGATTTATGTATTAGGTATGAGATAGGGGCGTCCTCCTTTATCTTTTTTCTTTTGCAAATGGAGATCCAATTTTCCTAGCATCATATTTTGAAGAGACTATTCTGTCCCAATTCAGTAGTCTTGGCATCTGGGTCAAAAACCAGTTGGCCATAAATGTGAGTGTTGATTTCTGAGTTCTCATTTCAATTTGAATGTTTTATATGTCTTTCCTTAAGGCAGTACCATGCTGTTTTGATTACTTTGGCTATGTAATAAGTTTTAAGATCAAGAAGTATGAGCCATCCAATATCATTTATTTTTTTAAAGTATGGAATTGTCCTACACAAACAGTGAATCTTAAGTTAAAGCATGGACTATAGTTAATAGTACAATTATAAAATATGAGCATTCTTCAATTGTAACAAATATTCCACACCAATGCAAGGTGTCAGTAATAAGGTGTTTTTTTATTTTGCCAAAGGGCTGCCGATGCAAAGTACCAGAAATCTTTTGGCCTTTATAATGGGGAATCATTTGGGGTAAAAGCTTACAGTTCCAAGCCATGAAATGTCCAAATAGAGGTATTAGCAAAGATGTTTTCTCACCAATGTCAGCTAATGTTGACCCTGGTGTTGGTGCCACATGGTGAAGCAAGATGGCCACTGATCTCTGTGGAGGTCTCTACCTTCCCCTCCAGAATCTACCATATCTTGGAACTCAGCTGTATGCAACCAGTCATAGGGCTTGCTTCTTTCTGGAACTCAGCTCCTTGACGTCTCAGGGGCTTCTGTTTTCCTGCAGCACTTTCTCTCATATGGCAGAATCTAACATGGCAGCTCCTTTTCCTTTGTCTGTCTGTCTCTCTGGGTATCCCTTTATATCAGACCCAGCAAGAGGGCAGAGTATCAAGAGGAATCATACACCACTGACATAGGGTCTCACAGTCACAGAAATGGGTTAGATTAAAACATAATATTTTGCTTTTTGGGATACACAAAATTCAAACTGTCACACTCCACCTTCTGAAATCCAAAAAGATTTATTTTTCCATATGCAAAATACATTCATTGCATCATCATATTTCAAAAGCATTAAATCATTTTGTAGAAATGCTGAGATCAAAATCTCTTAAAATTCAATTATAGGCATGAGTGTGTCTTGGCAACAGTCCCCACTGGGTGTAGACCTTTGAAAACTACAAATTATCTGCTTCCAACAAACCAAGGAAGGACACACATTGGATAAACATTTGCATTACCCTAAGGAGAAATTGGGAGAGAAAAAGGTGTCATGGATTCCCAATAGTTCTGAAAACCTGCAGGGCATACTCCATTAGATTTCAAAATCTGAGAGTCATCCTTAAAGAGATGATTACTTGTCTCAAGGTTTCATGGTGGCCCACCCTTTCCACAGGCTAGCAAAATGGCCATAATTTCAAGCATCTTGGTGGCAACTGAGCTCCAGACCACACCCTCCAAGTACATTGGGATGATGACCACACTTTCTCCAATTTCTGGAGGACACTCTCAATCCCCTTCGTACAGTGAGGTGTTGTCAACATTATGCCAAAGCTCTGGCATATAGCCCCAACACAGTGGCAGGGTGACCTGACTTTCCCAAATCTATGGGGACTAGGCCCAACCCCCTGAGAGCATTCAGGTGGTGACCTAACTCTCCCCAATCTATGAGTAATAGGTCCACCCCCTCAGAGCATTGGGGTGGTGACCTAATTTTCCTTAAATGATGGGGAAGAGGTCCATGCCCCTCAGAGAAATGAGGTGGCAACTTAACTCTTCTCAAACACCAGGGAATGTGCTCCACTTTCTCTATATCCTGGGGTAGCCATACTCTCCCTAAACAACAGGATGGAACATCCACTCTCTTCAAATGCTGGGGCAAACTCATCCTCTCCATACACGTGTGGCACCCCCTCTCTTGTCCCAAGGAGATGTCGTAATTCCAGACCTTAGTTTCCATGGTTTTCCTCTTGAAGCTGTTTACCCTTCCATCTCTCTGCTCCCTGTCCCTTTTTGTACAAGCATACAATAGTTTCATTAATACAGATCTCACAAAAATATTCTTGGTTTACCGTGTAGGAAACAGGGATCCAAGCTATCAGACAGTAAGACTCCACAGGTCCTTCCTGTATAATTGCATTTCCAATTTTGATTTACAAGTTTCAAGTTTAGTTAAACCTTCACATGGGCTACTCCGCAATTTTACAACAACCTCTCCTCCAGTTTCCAATAATAGTATCATCATTTCCTTCTAAGGTCTCAATGGAAATAACTTTAGGATCCATATTCATACCAACACTCTCTTAAAAGCAATCTAGGCCTTTCCTATCAAGCATCTTACAATTCCTCAAAAAAAAAAAATTATGCCTTTTGGGATTCACAAAATTCAAACTCCCACAGGTGTTACATGAGAATCTTATATTTTGTACATGATTATCCTGTAAACCCACAACTTCTCAAATATAGAAAAGAAAAAAAAACTTTAGGAAATCAGTACTTTATAGCAACTTATCTGATTCAGATCTACTTTCCTAAAAGTGTTAGAATGATAATTTATGGAGAAAATTTGGCCTGTTTTAGTTTATTATATCAATTCCCATCACAATAATACACAGAATGATGTAGCTGGTCATACTTATTATCCTCCTTCTTCCAGTAACACACATACCTGGATGCTCATTAAAAATGCATGCAGGTACTTCGTTTGTAATGTGGAACATTACCTACTCAATTCTGAATTCATCCCTAGTCGCTGCTATTTGTTATGCTGCAAAACTTTAATTTTGATGAGGTCCAACCTCCCTCTTTTTCTTCACCAAAAACTAGCCACAGCTGATAAGGGAAGCAAACACCTGTACTTCATTAACTCAATTACCATTATAAGCAGATTTACTGCTCCTTCTCCCAGACAGGAGATGAAGCACAGTGGTTAAAACTTGAACTTCAATGTCAGATAGCCTAGAGAGCACATCTAACTAGCCACAGTCATCAACTCAGATGAGGATGGTATATAATACTTTGAAATCCTAATAATAAGAGCAACTACTACAATCACACATTGAAGGCCTACTATGTGATTTCTTTGAATTAAAGTGAGACTTTTAGGTGGTGTATTATTCAGTCAAAGGTGTGCTGATACAAAATAACAGAAATCTGTTGTCTTTTATAAAGGGTATTTATTTGGGAACAGGCACTCATTGGCCAACTGATGTGACCCAATTAAAGCCTTAATCATCATTTAATCAAGTAAGAGTGACTCCTCTGAATCAAATAAAATCTCATATACCTAGAGGAACATAACAGTTTACAAACATAATCCAATGTTTAATTTTGGAATTCATAAATAATACCAAACTGCTACAGGTGGTTTATGTCCAAGGTCTGACAGCTCAACTATTATAAAGATTAATTTCTGACTCCAGAATTTAAACTCAGCCTCTGTAAAGTACTCAGCACATCACGTCCCCTCTATGTGACAGTGTATTTTATTAACTGGGGCTATAATATATCAACTAGAATGAATAAGAGGATTAGAAAAAAACAGCTGCTAGTACACTTAACCTTGTGGTGGACCCAATTCACATGGTGGCTCATTTTACATTAAAAATGTCAGAATATAAATAAGTTTCCTCTGCACTTATAGATGAAAAGTGTAGTCTAAGAGACATTTAGTAAAATCGAATTTTCTAAGACACTTGAAGGTTTATATAGAGAAGAAAGAAAAAACTAATTAAAATTAAGAATACAATGAAATATAAAGGGTATATTGACAACATGATAGTCCTCACAAATTCTTTTAGGAAATATTAGAATAGCGTAAAAGGGTCAAATATTCCTTCTCAATAGAAACTTAGAGACGGATAAAGTATGAAGAGTAGAATGATGCATAGGAAGACTGTGATCTAGGTAGGAAGATATATAGAGTAGTGTCACTCGCAGCCTAATTTAGACTTCATTATTTTCTTCTTGTCCTATCTGAAAATACTAATCTTCCTCCACTCTCGTGATATCTGACTGCCTTGGGAGTAAAATAATGTGTCTGTGCAAGATGAGCATTTATAAGCCAGTGTATTTGTCAGGGTTCTCTAGGGAAAGAGAACTGACCGGCAATATCTGTAAATATTATGAGACTTTATAAGATTGTCTCACATAACTGTGGGAGTGCAAAAGTCTAAATTTCATTGGGCAGGCTGCAAACCAGGAACTCTGATTAAGCTCCTTGATGAATTCCCCAGGAGGATCTGGATGGCTGAATTAGAGATAAAAATTCTATTCTGACTGCTGAAATCATTATTTCCTTCTAAGCTTTTCAAGTGATTGAATGAGACTTCTCTCATTACTCAAGGCAATCTCCTCAGTTGATTGTAGATGTAACAGCCATAGTTGCAATCAACTTATTAGTGATTTAATTCCACAAAATATCCTCAGCGTAACAATGAGGTGAGTGCTTGCTTAACTACTAGGTACCATCAACTGGCCAACTTGAACACAAGCCTTACTATCACAGCCAGTTAAGGTATTCATTTATAAATATTTATTATGGTGTACTTTAAATATTTAAAACCTAATAAGATAATATATTAATGGATAGGAGTTTTAAAATTACATATTTATAACCCAAAATATTCCTTAACTTTTCTGTCTTACACTCCCTTACTCAGCAAAACAATTTATGAAATTATTTTATGCTTTCATTTGTCAGACGTTTTTTCAGTCAACAGCAATTGTGGAAAGGGCTATAAAATGAACGTTAATATGAACAACTGATTAGTAGTTCATTAATAATCAATCAACTTATTTTGGTGAAATTATAGTATATGTTTTTATCACGCATCCTGACAATAATCTTTTGTGATGCTTACAAGGGAATAAAGATAATTGCAAGTTTCATTGAAAGATGGCAGCTAAATCTCAGTCTTAAATCAGAAGGTCTTGTTCCAAACTTGCCTATGGGTCATAGACTCCTATGTCAAAAAAGTGTTCCATGCTGCGCAATTTGCAGTTGTTATGATCCAAGGAAGGCCAGTAGCACCCGAAGTTGGTGAGTCTGTGCAAACCCAATATTGGGTTCAATTGTGGGCATTGGTTACTGAAAAAGCCTTCTGTAGAAAGGTAATGACTAACGTGCTATGTGTGAAAAGAAAGATGTTTATGGGAACAATAAGGGGGAGATCATGTTGGTGTAATATTATACAAGCAAAATTTTCGTTAGCAGATAAAAAATTGCGCTTCCAATAAAATGCATTTTCCCTTTCTAAATTCTATGAGTTTTCTATGGTGACCTTAAAAACTAATTTAGGGATAAAGATAGCTCACAAAGACACACATAGGGTGCAATCTATTTGCTTTCTTGATTGGTTGCTTTTCTTACTTCACCTATCTGCTTTCAGAGAACCAATGGGGAGGACTTTCTGTTTGGAGTTACCCAGGACTTCTTTGGGATGTTGGACTTTAAAACTGGATCTCTTGACCAGAGTCTTTGATAGGCTTTATTCTTACCAGCTGACTTCCATGTTTCCTATACTACCCTGCCTCAACATCCCCCTCAGAGAGTTTACACCCTTATTCTTGAGGGAGATCTGAAGGACAATGGCCATTCTTCTGTAGCTGCTTCCTGCTGGTTAGGGGCAGTAGTCTCTTCCTGATGGGATGTGAAACTCTCTGGCTATTCTACTAAGGTTGAGGGAAGGGAGGTCCAACACCATTGTTGGAACTGGATGAAACTCTGGATGAATAAAACCTTTTTCTGGAACGCATTGATTCAGGAAGATATTAACTTAGTTAGAATTTTGAAGCTACATGGTCCCATAAAAAGGATAAAGAAAATGGTGGTAAGTGGCCCCAAAAAGTGGACCACCATTGCATACTGGGCCATGGGAATGGGAAAGGCCAGGTGCCTCCAGAAGCTACATCCTCCTGAAGTTGATGGGCTTCATCTTGTATGTTTCAAATGCTGTCTTCTATTCTGTTGGTTAACAGTAGGAAGAGATTGTAGTAGACCTGCTTGATTTGCTGTAAACTGCCACCTCTAGTTCCCAGAGCAGTAGTTATGCCTCGGA
>JAQZBX010051457.1:0-19378 GCA_029593785.1 Cabassous unicinctus | reverse complement strand
GCTGCTTGTGCTGCTGTGTCCATTCGCTGCGTGTCTTCTCTGTGTCTGCTTATCTCCCCCTTGCTGTGAGGTCTTGCCGCATCAGCCCACGGCGCCGCGCGAGCCGGCCTGCCCTCACAAGGAGGCCCTGGGAAGCGAACCCGGGGCCTCTCATATGGTAAACGGGTGCTCTATCCATTGCGCCACACCTGCTTCCTGCCATGAGGTTGCTGCATCAGCCCACCGCACCTCTCAGGCCGGCATGCCCTCACAAGGAGGCCTCGGGATGCGAACCCGGGCCTCCCCTATGGTAAACGGGGGCTCTATCCACTGAGCCACACCTGCTTCCCAGCTATTATTAAGTTATTTTACTTCTCGGGATTTATCCCACCTGTCGCCAATGAAAATTTTTCTGTTAAATATTTTGTGTGTAATCTCTATGTGCTAATATGAATAATTTCAAAAATTACTACCTCCAAATAAAGTAAAAAACTTGAAAGAGGTTTTTTTGGTTGTTATTTAGTTATATGTATTAATTTTTGCTTTAAAGTAAAAGGACTAAAAAATATGATATCCCTGTTTCCAGAGCCAAATATCAGAACAAAAGTTCTACCATTAACTTGATGCTTCTTCCAAATAGAAGAACAGTCTAGAAGGTTAAACTTGAGGGTTTGTTTTCATTTTGATTGCTTGGAGGCAACATTTCAGAATTCCTGGTATTGGAACTAATCTAGAAAAATCCAGGGCTTATTACGGTCATGTTTCTATTTTTTTTTTCTGTTTTGAAATTCTAAATCTAAATTCTCTTACAAAGTTTGATAGCTTACTACTCAAAGTATGGTCTTCAAACCAGCAGCTTCTGTGTCACTTGGGAGCTTTTTAGAAATGCACAATCTCAGTTTCCACTCCAGACCTACTGAATCAGAATCTATATTATATGGAGACCACTTTGCTATAGGAGATTCATATGTACATTAAGTTTAAGAAGTATTGCTTTAACCTATTGCTAAGCTGTGTCTGGTTATGTCACATAGTTAATCTAGTTCAAGGTTGGCAATCTGTGGCCAGCTGGCTAGGTTGCCCTCTGCCTGTTTTTTGTAAAGTTTTATTGGAACAAAGCCATGCCCATTCACTTATGTATTGTCTATGACTGCTTTTATGCTACAATGGCTGAGTTGAGTAGGTATTACAGAGACTATGTGGCCCACAAAGCCCAAAGTATTTACTCTCTGGTCTTTGGTGGAAAAAGTTTGCCCACTCAGTTAGAGCCATTCGTTCATTAAACAACAGCAAACATTTTTTTTTGAGGGAAGTTCCTTTATGTGCCAACCATTTGCTAGAGGCTGTACTTGTGTGGGTGGAAAAACCTTGTTTATATTTGTTTGAACCTTGTTTAGAGGAGCAATATTTGTTGTGATTCTTCAGTTTTCTAGCACTGAAGAACCAAGTAATCCCTGAAGAATTGGCTTGCTAAAAAAGAACACCAAAGTGGATATCAACTCACACAGAGGGGCTCTGGAGGGCTCCTATATAAGGGGGCATAGCTCCAGAGATTGATGCCTTATCAGTGGGCTATACTTTGGAATCAGTGCTCCTGAGAGTGACAGAGTTGGACTCAAATAAGTCCTCCCTGCACATGGTCCATCAGTCTCTTCTATTCATACCTATATTTGGTACTAGACTTTGTAGGTGTACGTCCAGAGACAGGAGCCTTTGGCCTGCCCATGTGCCAGCTGTGCCCGGAATCTTGGTGGAGATGCAACTCCTACTCTACAGCTCAATGGACTCACCCACGTCACCTGTCGAGGAGCTGATGATGGACAACGGCCATCCCAGGGAATGGAGAGAGTCTGCAGCTGCAGGCAGGAAAATCCCATCTATCTTATTCATGGGATATAAGCCCCTCTCACTTGGAAGTGGAGTGGTCATCACCATCCCAGACTCCTCAGGATTTGGAGAAGAGCTATGGACTAGAGTGGACTTACTGGTTTTCTGTTGTAGACATATTGTGATTCAAGCAATGGAAGAAAATACATTGAAGTGGAGCCAGTGGCCACTGGCCACTTTCGGTGCAGGGAGAGGGAAAAGCAGTTGTAATACAGGGGCTTTTTCGGGACTTGGGAATTATCCTGAGTGACATTACAGTGACAGATGTAGGCCATTTTACATCAGCATATAACATGCAGAACTGTGTGGGAGAGAGTGTGGTCTACAATGTGAACTATGGTCCATGCTTAGTGGCAAAGCCCTAGGATGTGTATATACATTGCTGGTGATGTGCCATACTAATGAAGGTGTTTATGTGGGAGATTGTGGGAGGTGTGGGAGGTGGGGAACATGGGAATCCCTGTAATTTTCATGTAACATTTATGTAATCTAAGCATCTTTTAAAATATTAAAAAAGTTTAAAAAAAATTAAAAAGAAAAAAAAAGATTAAGGAACATCCCCCTAAGCCATCAATTAAGGTTAAAAAGTTCCTGAAGAATCGCTTCCATCAAGTCTTTCCCTATGATAATTAAGTGTGTAAAATTAACATGTTCTAGTGTGTGCTTACTTGAACTTTGTCAGCCTGCTTGCCTGCACAAATTGGATAAAGGTGAAAGGTAACCTAAAAATAAGTCTTGAAATTTCAAAACTGTCTTGCAATTTGATTTGATGTATAAAAGAATTCCCAAGTAGCTGGAAAAGCAGGAAAACTTAACAAAGTTTCTAATAAAATAGTTTTAGTTGTTTAGTTCATAAACAAAAGTACTCAATTTGTTTTAAAATTAAAAATTAGAAACTGTAACTAAGAGTTAAGATCATTATATAGATGCCTTTATATAATAAATCAGCAAAAGGGTAATATCTGAAATAGTTGTAACTGAGTGGATTTAGCCTGTGATGGTAATCTTAGACTAACCTAGCTTTTTAATGGTTATGTCAAGTCTAGCCTCACCCTTGTGTATGCTTGCTATAGTAAGGGCAATTCTAAACTGAACTTACCTTTGCATATGGTTATTTTGAGTCTAGCTTCTCCTAGTATTGTGACGATAATTCTAAATTAAAATTAACTTTATCGTTACTTCAAAAAAATGCTTTATTTTCCTCTTGAACTTGTAGATTATATATTTTGTCTTAATTATTTATTTATTAAACAAATCAGTTTTATTGGTACATATTAATGAAACATACAACTCATCCAAAGTGTGCAATAAATGGTATTTGGTATAATCACATAGTTGTGCATTCATCACTTCAATCATTATTAGAGTATTTTCATTGTTTCAATAATAATAATAATAATAGACAAAAAAACATTTTTTTCACCTCTCAATCCCTCTAAGCTTCCCCTGCTGTACATAGCTGCTATTTCTGGGTATTCTTGCACATTTATTTTTTAAGCAGTTTTATTGATATGTTCGCATATCGTGCAATCTATCCTGTCCTAGTTTTGATTTTTGTTAAAAGTTATTTGTTTCTACGGGAAAAGGTGTGTTTATTCTTTGTTATTAGGGAGCTGTAGATAGATCTGTGTAAGCCATTTAGGCCTGAAAGACTGATCTTCACTATTGTTATTCATAAAGAATTCATCAATTTTTTAAATCCCCAAATCTGTGGATATATAGGATGCGTGGGGAGGGTAGAAGAAGAATCATTTTCATGTGTCGTTAAGTTTCAGTAGCTGTCAACATTGGTTATTTAGAAATATATTCATGGAACTCCTTCTTTGAAAAAATGGACTAAACTCAATAGGAATTTCTAAAAGGTTCATCTTTACAGTTTAAAATTGTTATCTAAAACATTTTAGGGCGTCTGATATGGCTGTTTAATTCGTTATTTATTTTTGATACATAGCATGTTGATTTCTCAATGTAAAATGGCATGGGACTGTATTTCTCAATCTTTTTGTACAGTTCTCTCATAATAGTCCCTTTAGCCCTTTCTAAAATTTAGATAGATGATATTTTATTCTTGTTTGTTAATGAATACTCAGTTTGCTTTGCTTTTAATTTCATATCTGCTTTCCAGAACAACTTTCCATCAATTAGGGTTTTTGGATTTTAAGCTATTTTAATTGAACTTTTATTATTTTCGTTTATTACTTTGGAGTGTAATTTCCAGTTTTTCTGAAAAGGGAAGGAACTGCCCATCCCCCTTTTTATTTTTAATTCCTTCTGGTAGTTTGAGGGAAATAAGGCACTGTGGCAGTTTGAAGTTATTTTATGAATCCCAAAAAGAAAAAGATTATGTTTTTGAACTAATCCATTCCTGTGGGTGTGGGGCCTTTTGATTGGACCAGCTTGGGTCTCTGCCCTCTTGGTGGGTCGGATATAAACCGGAGACACAGGAAAATGGAGTGCCGCCATTTTTTACCCTGCCATGTGAGAGAAAGAAGAAAGTCAAGAGAAAAAGGACTCCAGGTTTGTCCACAGCTGAATTCAATGAGAAGAGCCCTGAGAAGCTCAAACAACTTTGGTCCAGGGAGAGATGACTGGCAGCCACAGTTGGGTCCTAGGAGAAAGTAGAGAGAGGATGGCAGGATGTTAGGATCAACAGAAGCTGACTTTGGTGAGAAAGCATCTCTAATGGTGCCTTGATTTGGACATTTCATGACCTTGGAACTGTATGCTTTTACCCTAATAAATTTTCCATTATAAAAGCCAACCCATTTCTGGTACTTTGCATTGGCAGACCTGTGGCAAACTAAGACAGGCACTAATCATTTTCAAAAATGTCAAAGAACATTTTTAACCCATTCTTACCATGACTACATTAGTAAATACTAGATATTTACTAATAATAAAGTAGATAATTAATCCAGACAGAATCCAGCAAAACTGAAAAGTGAACGTCCCAGCAGGGAGCTCTTTGTGGCATTTTTTCAGATCCTGCAGAGAAATCAATGGAAATTGCACTGGAAGACATTGTTCTGTGTAGGAAAGTGTCTCAAGGAACCTGCATCTTTTCATAGAAGAGAAACTTTACATCCCTGGCCAGTGAGTTGTGAGTCCCTAGGGTGGCTGGATAGTCTAGATCAGTCTGTTTAAAAAATGTACTCTCTGTTTTTACTTACGTCACTTACATAATTCTAAGCCTCTTCTATTCAGATGTCAGAACACAAGTCTACACTACAAACTGCCAAATAGTTTTTCAGAAATTTATAGAATGATTTAAAACATCTCTGTTGCACCTCTTTTTGAAATGGCATGGTGATGTTAGGGATGGTTAATATGAGAGTAACTTTACCACATCAAGACAAATATTTTTAATTCACTCAGCCAAAGTTTGGGATTTAGATATGTGCCTTATATTCTTTGTCATGAACAAGACAAAACTTGGACAACTATATAGAAAATCATCAGAATAACCATCCCTTAGATTATAGGGGACTTGAAAGAAAACAACTCAATATTATTTATTCCTATTTGTTTTTTTTCCCCCTATAATACTGCCTTGATAATAAATTAGTCTCAGTTATAAAAAGGCTGTGAAATAGCTTAAATAAGCCTGCGCTAGTCATTTTTAAATACTTAACCTCATATTACTAAGGATAAGAGAGAATGGTATTTTTCCATAGTTTCTGCTCCATTATGGTGTCTCCTTAAACTCTCTCTTAGCCCCCGTTATTGTATTTTGAAAACAGAAACATCCTGTTTTATGAATTGTGTGTGCTGACTTAGCTTAAGAGGGCTTCACTGCATGATGATGCTTTGAGTCCTTTAATTGTAAAGGCAGTTTCTTTTACCTTCATTATGAAAAGGGCAAAAAAGGTGGTTTTCATAGCCTAAAGGTTTTTTTTTTAAATAACTCTTTCCCTCTGTTGGAGTAAAGTATCAGGACAAAAGGAGTAGGCTGTTTTCAGGACTTTCTAGAAATAGCTCTTGGAAGTAAAATTAGAAGATAGTTGTCTCTTTCTCTGTAAAGGAACAAAGTCATTTTTACACCACAAGAAATAGAGGCAAAGGCTCTGATTCTTTCGGAATTCATATTTTTTTCCCATTATTTATAACAACATTGACTATCTTTTACAGTGTGAAAACACATTTGTATACATTGTCTCAATGTGGCCTTTACTGCTAACCCTATAATACACTCAGAGCAGATATTCCTGTTTTGCAGCTGGTTAAACAGAATGAGGGAGATTCATGACTTTGCCATAGTCACACAGTTTCTCAAATGGGAGAGCCTAGGTTTTCTGACTCCAATCATATGATATTTCCAGTTTAGCACACTGCATAGGCTTTCTTAATCTCTATTGTTTAGTGTTGTTAAGATTCTCGTGGAAGAATAATATGTGAAAAGTATCATTCCCCCCTAGAAACATAAACAGCCACAAAATTATATAATGTAAGCATTTAGAATGAATGAATTCTTCAAAATCTCATCAACAAACTAAGCAAAATATTTTGAGTCATTTGTACATAAATATTCACATGCTGTATGTGTATAATTTCAGATATTATTCCTCATGCTTTATTTTTTAAATTTAATTTTGCTTGCTTTGCACTTGCTGTTGAATGGTGAATTTAATCTTATAGGCTGACCTTTTATTTGGTACTTTAAAGATTTTGTTGCTTGGTTTTTCTAGTCTTGCTGCTGTTGAGAAGTCTGTTGTGATTTTAAATTATTCCTTTGCAGGTCGACTGCATTTTCTCCCTGTTAGCTTTGAAGATTGTCTCTTTGTCTTTGGTGTTTAAAAATCATATTGTAATGTATCTAGGGGTAAATTTATTTTTATTTATTTTGCTTAGACTTAAATTTGAGAATTCATGCCTTTCATTGATTCCAGAATTTCACAGCTATTATATCTTACATAGTACTTCTTATCTGTTCCTTTTTAAAAACCATTGTTCCAACCCAATTCCTGAAGGGCATGGGTTGGGGCAGATGCAAGACCAAAGGATGCACTTGACACAGTGTCAGGCATAAGCTTTATTTATTGGAACTTATGTACAAGAGAGTGTCTCTGAAGGCAGAGGTTCTGAGAATGAAGATAGCGCTCCGCAACAAGGCGGGAAAATGAAGGGCAATATAAAGGGTCTCAGAACAAAGACATTTCACTACACAGTTTCTACTAGGGTCACATGAAGCACATAAATGGGGTCTGGTGATGTTATTGTAGGAAGGAAGCATACAGCTTGGAGAAAATTGCAGTCTATGATACCATCTGTACATTGTTTCCCTGGGGGGAGGACTGTTATATTTTAACTTGTGTCCTGGGCATGCAGTCAGCTATGTGTTATGGGTTCAGTTTCCCTTAGAGAGG
Source organism: Cabassous unicinctus (assembly GCA_029593785.1). Taxonomy (NCBI): domain Eukaryota; kingdom Metazoa; phylum Chordata; class Mammalia; order Cingulata; family Chlamyphoridae; genus Cabassous; species Cabassous unicinctus. The sequence goes on along the minus strand of JAQZBX010051457.1, from coordinate 12,149 downwards.
GGGTGCCAGGGCCCAGGACTCACTGGACCCTCACAATCCATCCCCACGCAGTAGCTTGCGTTGCCCGTAGGACACATACTGCATTCACTTTCCACAGCAACAGTATAGCATACAACAGAATACAAAGAGTTCTCCTCCAAAAGCTAGTAGACCTATAAAGACATGTCATCAAGGCCAAGAAAGAGACTCAAACTAATTAGGGGATCAATAGCTAATTTATCAATATTACTTATGTGCTCTTGTGTATAATTTAAAACTTGTGAGACATCATGAGAGTGATCAGGAATATATACACAACATTGAATTATTCAATGAGAAGGTCTTATTCCAAACTTCTTGATGGGTGGTGTTTTGCCATACCAGCAAGGTGTTCCATGCTGTGCAATTTGCAGGAGTTACAGTCCAAGGAACAATAAGGTGCAGATCATGTGGGTCTAACAGTATACAAGCAACATTTCCATTAGTAGATAACAAAGTACTAGGTAGGTGAATCCTATGATGAGGCTTCTAATACTGTACATTTTCTCCTTCTAAATTCTTTGAGTTTTCTGTGGTGACATTAGAAACTGGTTTAGGGATAAGGAGAGTCCACATAGACACACATAGGGCTCCAGCTACTCACTGTCCTGTTTGGTTGCCTTTTTACCTTTACTTGTTAGCTTTTAGGGAACCAATGGGGAGGCGTTTTTGTTTGAAGTTATCCAGCACTTCTTTTAAGCCCAGGACTTTCCAGCTGAGCTTTATGACTAGGGTCTTTGGTAGGCTTTACTCTGACCAGCCACCTTCCCTGTTTCCTATACTAGCCTGTCTTAATGCCTCCCTCAGAGAGTTTACAACTCTTATTTTTAAGGGGGAACTGAAGGGCAATCGTCATTCTTCTGTAGCTGCTTCCCGCTGGTTAGGGGCATTCGTCCCTGCCTGACAGGGTATGAAATTCTCTGGCTATTCTATTGAGTTTGAGGAAAGGTGGGTCCAGCACTGTGGTTGGAACTGTTCTGGAAGGCATTGATTCAGGAAGAAATAAATGTAAAAACAGTATTAAGTTTACAAAGGTTTTTAACATGTTTAATATTCTTTTGACATAAGCTCCAAAATAGAAGAGCTATTATTATATTTATCAGTTGTAAAGGTAAAGCACTTAATACTAATTAATGCACTAATCAATTCACAAGTTCTTCTTTGAGCTACAGTTAATAGATCTAAGCTCCAGATTTGCAGTACCATATACATGCTATCTCTCCATGGGAGCAGGCCATAGTGCTAATTGTGTTTGTTTAAGTTCTACTAACATTACTCTGTTAATTATTGCTCCACTTGGTATGTTATTTCACACAGCCAGCATGCTGCAGCACTGTTGACCATTGGAGGGAAGCTCCAGTGTTCCTCCGACCTTGTGCACAGCACTATTCAGCGCTATGAAACAGAATCAGTCTGTAGGCAATGTTATTGAGCCATTGCTTGCTGCTACAGGAGTTTGAAACAGCAACATGTTTTTGATCCACTTCAGGAGCATGCTCAGAGATGGGGTAGATACCTTTATTGTTTTAAGAATCCTAGGGACTCACCTAGCCAATAACTCAAATGGAGAGGCACCATGCAGGGCACTGGGAGCCTGGTTTGAATGTACAAGAGAGCTTGACAATACTGAAGTCTGTCTCTTAATTTTTATATACTTTCTAAATACTTCCAATGCAGTTTATAGCATATTAAATTAACTTAACTAATTTTAGTACTTCACTTTTTACTTTTACACTTTACCACGGTTACGTTAACAAGTATTTTATTTTAGCAGTACAGGAAAAAAAATCTTTTTCATTATTTTATGAAAACCTAATATTTCCAATGGAATTAAGATTATTTTTCCTCTACTATCACCTTAATATGCAGATTGAGGTGGCCTCTGACAGGTTTTCCCATTATGAAGTTACTTTTTTGTTATTAATATTAATTCAGGTTTCTATTTAATAATTACTTCCTGGAATTAGCTATTTAAATATTTTCAGTTTAGCAAATAAATGCTTTTGAAAACTTTTTATAACTATAAGTAACTTTTACCTTTAAATAAGCTTATTAAATTACAATTAGCAACCAATGAAGTTTACTTTTATTTTATTTAAGTTTGGTCTTACTTTCCTCATTCTGTTCTGTTAGTCATTTCACTTTAGGACAGATCCATATTTTATTAAACATGAACTTAGAATTTTTATTATCTTAAAGATTTAATACATGTAATGCTAATTTATTTTACTAGTATCCTTTAAACTTAGGGAGATTACATCTAAGCCAAATAAAATTGGAACAATTATAGTTTATGCAAGAGATGTTCTTCTTTTTCCTCCCTCCACAAGAGGCTAAAACCTCTTTTTAAAAAAAATAAATTTCTTTTAAAATTTTATTTTGAAAGAAGCTTTAGATTACATAAATGATGCATTGAAATAAATAGGGGGATTCCCATATATCCCACCCCACCCCCCACATTTTCCCCATTAACATTTTTCATTAGTGCTGTACATTTGTTACAATTGATGAACACATATTGAAGCATTGCTACTAACCATGGTCTATAGTTTACATTATAGTTTACACTTTGCACTGCACTTTTTTATAGGTTTTGACAAAAAAGTATAATGGCCTGTATCCGTCATTGCATTGTCATGCAGAACAATTCCAGTGTTCCAAAAAGTTCCCATGTTACACATATTCTTCCTTCTCCCTCCCCTCAGAACTTCTGATGGCCACTGCCTTTATATCAATGATACAAGTTCTTCCATTGTTAGAATAATAATAAGTCTACTTTAGTCCATAGTTGCATTCCCCACTTAGTTTGTTCATTCCTTAATTTTGAGGATTTTAGGATGGTAATGCCCACTCTTTCTGATTGAGAGGAGGGTTAGATCCCATGGAGTAGATGGATGGAACTGTCTTGCCGTTGTAGATACTCTGTTTTTTGGGGATATGTGTTGTCCATCATCATCCTTTTGTTAGTTGTCCTGGGTCAGTTCAATGAATTGGAGAATAGGTGTTGCAACTCTGCTGAGATTCAGAGCTCAACCAGCATATGAACAGCCAGAAGATTTAAGTCTCTGGGACATATATTTAACAAGTGTAGTGCTAATTATAGGTTCAAATAAAAGGAGCAGAAGAACCATGTGTAGCTAAATTATGAATGAGTCTAACTCTATTACATTGAGAAGCATCTATTCCAAAGTAAGGCCCACTGACAGGGTGACAAATTCTTGAGATTGCCTGCCCTGCCTATAGTGTCTAGATGTCTCTAGAGCCCTCAGGAGCCCCCTTGTTTGAGGTACTGTTTACTGTGGCAGTCAATGAGATCCTGCTGAGATGTGCATAAGCATTACCTCTGGAATGACCTCCCAACTCACTTTGAAATAAATCTCTTAGCCATAAAAACTCATTTGTATTTAGTATTTCCCCCTTTTGGTCAAGGTCTTTTTCCAAATGCATCATTAGTTGGCGCTTGGTAATAATCCGTTGGTGCCAGGGAGTTTTTCCCCGGGAGTCAGGTCCCATACCAGGGGAAAGGTTTATGTTTATATGCTTAGTATGTCTTAGAGAGAGGATGATAGCACATTTTTTATAATTGTACCATTAATTAAAGTCATGGTTTAACTTAAGGTTCACTGTTTGTATACCGTAGTCCCATGGATTTTTAAAAAAATTTGTCACCCTATATACATTCTAACATTTCCCATTTTAATCATGTTCAGATATATATTTCCGTGGTGTAAATAGAATTCCCAATTTTGTGCTACCATCACTACCATCCATTATCAAAACTTTTCCATCCATCCAAATAGGAAACCTGTACATTTTAATATTTAACTTCTCGTTGACTATCCCTACCCCATACGCTGGGAACCTATGTTCTCGATTCTGACAATATGAGTTTGCTTATTCTAGTTATTTCAAAATGGTGAGATCATACAATATTTATCCTTTTGTGTCTGGCTTATTTCATCTCAACATGATGTCTTCAAGGTTCATCCATGTTGTCACATTTATCAGGACTTCATTCCTTTTTATAGCTGAATAATATTCCATTGTCTTAATATGTCACAAATTGTTTACCCATTCATCAATTGATGGACACTTGGGTTGCTTCCATCTTTTGGCAATTGTGAATAATGTTGCTTTGAACTTTGGTGTGAAAATATCTTTTGAGTCCCTGCTTTCAACTGTGCTTAGCTTCCTGAGGAACCACTAAACTGTCTTCCACAATGGCTGCACCATTTTATATTTCCACCAACAATGAATAAGTGTTACTGTTTCTCCACATCCTCTCCAACACTTGTAATTTTCTGTTTTTGTTTTTTTTTAATAGTAGCCATTCTAGTGGGTGTGAAATGATATGTCATTGTGGTTTTCATTTACATTTCTTCTTTGTTTATCTTCTTTGTAGAGATGTCTGTTCAAGTCTTTTGCCCATTTTATAATTGAGTTGTCTTTCTGTTATTAAGTTGAAGGATTTCTTTATATATTTCAGGTATTAATCTCTTATTGGGTATGTTGTTTCCAAATATTTTCTCCCATTATGTAGGTTTTCATTTTACTTTCATGATAAAATCCTTTGAGGACCAAAAGTTTTTCAATTTTGATGAGGTCCAATATATCTTTTTGTTGTTGTTGTTCCTTGTGCTTTCAGTGTAAAGACTAAGAAACCATTGCCCAACACAAAGTCCTGAAGATGTCCCTATATTCTTTTTAAGGAGTGTGATAGTTCTAGCTCTTATATTAAGGTTTTTGGTCCATATTGAGTTGCTTTTTTGTGTATGATGTTCTGGAGCAGTCCTCCTTTTTTTAAATTTGCAAGTGCAGATCCAGTTTCCCCAGCACCATTTGTTGAAGAGACTGTTCTTTCCCTATTGAGTAGTCTTTGCCACCTTATCAAAAATCAGTTGGCATAAATGTGACAGTTGATTTTTGAGCTCTCAATTCAGTTCCATTGTTCTATATGTCTGTCCTTGTGCCAATACCATGCTATTTAGATTACTGTGGCTTTGTATTTTGGGAGGGGTGAGTCCTCCAACTTCATTCTTCTTTTTCAAGATGGCTTAGCTATTTGAGGTCCTTTACCCTTCCCTATAAATTTGATGATTGACTTTTCCATTTATGCAAAGAAGGTTGTTGAAATTTGGGGCATGGGGGGCATTGCATTCAATCTATAGATTGCTTTGGGTAGCATTGACATCTTAATGATATTTAGTTTTCCAGTCCATGAACACAGAATATCCTTCCATTTATTTAAGTCTTCTTTAATTTCTTTTAGCAATGCTTTGAAGGTTTCTATGTACAAGTCCATTAAATCCTTGGTGAGATTTATCCCTAGATATTTGATTCTTTTAGTTACTATTGTGAATGAAAATTTTTTCTTGATTTCTTCTGATTGTGCATTGCTTGTGTATAGAAACGCTTTTGAATTTTGGGTGTTGATCTTGTATCCTGCCACTTTGCTGAATTCATTTATTAGTTCTAGGAACTTTGTTTTGGATTTTTCAGGGTTTTCTGTATGTAGGCTAATGGCATCTGCAAATAGGGAAAGTTTTACTTCTTTCTTTCCGATTTGGATGCCTTTTATTTTTCCTGCTCTGAGAGGGAAAGCTTTCAGTCTTTCCCCATTAAGATGGATGTTCACCATGGGCTTTTCTTATTTGCCTTTTATTATATTGAGGAAGTTTCTTTCTAAGAGTTCTAAACGTTGTTATTTTAAAAGGTACTGTATTTTGTCAAATCCATTTTCTGCATCAATTGAGACGATCATGTGAGTTTTTTTTCCTTCATTCTGTTAATGTAGTATATTACATTGATTGATTTTCTTATGTTGAACCACCTTTGCATACCAGGTATAAATCCCACTTGATCATGGTATATAATTCTTTTAACATGCTGTTGGATGTGGCTTGCTAGTATTTTGTTGAGGATTTTTGCATCTATATTCATAAGAAATATTGTTGGTAGTTTTCTTTTCTTGTCTTTTTCTCTGGCTCAGGTATGAGGGTGATGTTGGCCTCGTAGAATGAGTTAGGGAGTATTCTCTCCTCTTCAAATTTTTGAAAGAGTTTGAGTAGAATTAGAGTTAAGTCTTCTTGGAATGTTTGGTAACATTCCCCTGTGGGATCATCTGGTCCTGGCCTTTTATTGTTGTTGTTGTTGTTGTTGTTAGGAGATTATTGATTATTGATTCAATCTCTCTATTAGTAATTGGTTTGTTGAAATCTTCTATTTCTTTTGAGTCAATGTAGGTAGTTTTTTGTTTCTAAAAATTTGTTCATTTCATCTAGGTTATTTAATTTATTGGCTTACAGTTGTTCATAGTTTCCTCTTATAATCCTTTTTATTTCAGCAGGGTCTGTAGTAATAACCCCCTTTTCATTTCTGATTTTCTTTATTTGTATCTTCTCTTTTTCCTTTTGCCAGTCTAGCTAAAGTTTTGTCAATTTTATTGATCTGTACAATTAACCAACTTTTATTTTTTGGTTGTCTCTGTTGATTTTTTTATTTTCTATTTAATTTCTCTCTACTTTAATCTTTGTTGTTTCCTTCCATCTGCTCATTTTGGGTTTAGTTTTTACCTCTTTTTCTAGTTCTTCCAGTTTTGAAGTTGGGTCTCCAATTTGAAGTCTTTCTTCTTTTTTTTTTTTAAGATTTATTTAATTTATTTCTCGCTCCCATCCCCTCATTGTTTTGAGCTTGCTGTCTGCTCTCTGTGTGTTCTTCTGTGTCTGCTTGTCTTCTCTTTAGGCGGCACTGGGAACCAATCCTGGGATCTTCCAGAGTGGGAGAGAGGTGCCCTGGTCTGCTGTCTCTCTTATTGTCTTTCCTATGTGTCTCTTTTTGTTGCATCATCTTACTGCTCCAGCTCTCCACACGGGCCAGCACTCCTGCGCAGACTAGCACTCCGTGTGGGCCAGCACTCCACGTGGGCCAGCTCTCCTTTCAGGCCAGCTTGCCACGCGGGCCGGCTTGCCTTTCACCAGGAGGCCCTGGAATTGAACTCTGGACCTCCTGTATGTTGTATTTTCATTTTCATTTGCCTTAAGATATTTCCTAATTTTGCTTCTGATTTCCTCTTTAACCCACTGGTTGTTTAAGAGTATGTTATTTAATTTCCACATATTATTGAATTTTCCATTTCTTCCTGTGTTATTGATTTGTTGTCAGAGAATATATATTGTGTAATATAAATTTTTAAAAATTTATTGAGATTTGTTTTGCGACACAACATTTGGTCTATCCTGGAGTAGATCCATGTGCACTTGAGAAGAATGTGTATTCTGTTTTCATTGGATGCAGTGTTCTATATATGTCTGTTAGGTTTTATTGGATTAATGTATCATTCAAGTCCTGTACATTTATCCCTTTCCCTTGGTGACTTCCCACATTGCAGTTTTGAAATATCATGGGTCAGCATAAGAAAGTAAATGGGAATTTTGGGGGAGTTTTGTGGAAGCTGCAGACGACCAGAAAAAGTTTAGAAACTCAGAAATGCATAAAATGTATGTATAGTATTGTATAATATCAACATATTTTATCTTTTAATACCATGAATATACCCTGATTTTATAAGAAGGTACTATAAACACCCTATAAAAAGAAAAGAAAAAATTCAGACTTCTTCTCTGGTACTTAGGGAGGGCCAAAGAATTTTAGGTGAATTTCCCGGATCACGGGGGCACTGTTCCCTTAGTCCCTGTGATGTAGAAGGGATAATTGTATTTCCTTATTGATCTTCTGACTAGATGTTCTATCCATTATTGGGAGTGGTGTGTTAAAATCTCCTACTATCAATGTAGAACTGTTGTTTCTCCCTTCAAATCTGACAGTATATTTGCTTAATATATTTTGGGGGTCTGCTGTTTGGTACATATATATTTGTAATTGTTATATCTTCCTGTTGAATTGTCCCCTTTATCAGAATGTTATGACCATCTTTGTCCCTTGTAACTGTTTTTGACTTAAAGTCTATTTCATCTGAAATTAGTATAGCCACCCCAGCTCTGTTTTGGTTGCTACTTGCATGGTAGATTTTTTTCAGTCCTTTCATTCTCAACTTTCTTGTATCTTGATTTTAAGGTGAATCTCTTGCAGGCAGCATATAGTTGGCTAATGCTTTTTATTCACTCTGCCAGTCTCTTGCTTTTTGATTGGAGAATTTAATCCATTTACATTTAAAATCACTACTAATAATACAGGACTTTCTTCTGCCATTTTACTATTAAGCCTTTGTAAATCTTATACCTATTTTGTCTCTCTCTTCCGTTAAAGCCTGCTTTTCTATTTATTTGCTTTTTTTGTTGTACCATATTGAGTGCCTTCTCATTTGTATCTGGATATATTTTTCATCTATTTTCCTTGTGGTTACCCTGGGGTTGAAATTAAACATCCTAATTATATAACAATCATATTTGGTTTGATACCAACTTAATCTAAATAGCATGACATATACTTTTCATATACCTCTCTGTCCCCCCATCATTTTTTTGTACTTGTTACCACTTATATCTTTGTACTTTGTATCTTCAAAAACCTCAATTTCTCATTACTTTTTATGCATTTGTATTTTAGCACCTGTAGGAAGAAAGAAGTAGAGTTATATACCAAACAATGCAGTACAATAATACTTGTATTTATAATAGTTGTTTTCGTGGAAGGACTGCATCCTGGAGCTCCCTACTCTACCATCTTCCCTGGAAGTCTGTCTCATTCATTCATTCATTCAGTTGTTTATATCAATATGTGCTCATGGTATTAATTTTAGTTAAAACCTAATCACTACTATTATTTATTTTTGTTATTCAGATTACTTTTTCCACTGGGAGCTCTTTCAAATTGGCTTGTATGGCCTTTTTACAAGCCCCCATCCTTTTTTTTTTCCAAAACTTAGTTATTTTCTTGTACCTTAAGATACTACAGGCTTATTTTATAATTTTCCTATCCAAGCCCTGGAATCAACCACTTGTCCAAGGACCATTCTAAAATTAAACTCCTTCTGGAACTCTTGGTGTAGGCATAAGAAAGACCACCTCATTCAATGTTTCATGACTTAGAACTTCATTTTTATATTTTGCAAATCTTTTCTCTCTGGGTTATATTTAAAGTAACTTTCTGTCTTTTGGGTTAATTATTTCAATGACTATATTTTTCATTTCTAGAGATTCTATTTGGTTCTTTTCCACATTTGCCTCTTCTTTTACCATATTTTGTACATTTTTTTTTTTTTTTAAGGACATACCTGGTATTGAATCCAGGACCTCGTATGTGGAAAGCAGACGTCCAACCACTGAGCTATATCTGCTCCCCGATGCGAATTGGTTTTTTTCATGTTCATTTATTTTTAGGAGGTACTGGGGATCGAACCCAGGACCTTGTACATGGGAAGCAGGTGCTCAGTTGAGCTATATTTGCTCCCCATATCTTAATTCCCATACTTTTATTGGGAATTAAATCCCTTGGTTTAGTACTTTTGTATTAATTTCTACTTGTTCTATTACCTGAAGTTCTTGGAGGTCTAAACCTGAAGTTTGTTTCTGCTGATTATCACTCATGTTGGACTATATCATTATATGTTTGTAATTTTTGTTTTTATTATCATGAACTCATTTTTAGATGGGCTTTTTATTTTTTTGTGAGAGTCTTTTAGGGTATGTGTTAATGGGGGTAACTTTCTGGATTGGTCCAGTTGCCCTAAGGGTATCCCCACCTCTCCACCAGTTCCTATACTAATTTATCAGCTCAGGGGTTTCTAGTTCAACCGTTACACTAAGAGTGCAGCCCTTGATGGGTCCTCGTTTCATATGGGACTCACAGTTCCAACTCTCTGCCTTCAATAAGCTAAAGACCATATCTCTGTATGGGCATTTAAACTCAAGCTCTTAGTTTATGGAAACTGACAACTTCCTTACAATACCTGTAGTCTCAATGCAGGTATTTCCTTTTTTGTTTCTGGCATTGGTATTACCCTTTTCTTTCTCAGGTGTACATTTAGTAGAATTTTATATCTTATCAGTCATTTCATGTGTGGTCCATCATTCTGCTAGAACAAATAATCTGTTTTTTGAAAACAGAATAGTCATTGGTTAATTAACAGTGGAGGCAGAACACGCCATTAGGGCCAGAACCACAAGCCCAGCTAAGCTGGTATAGCTTAGTGATTGTACCCATTAAAAGCTAGTGAGGTTAAAAAAAAAGAAGAAGAAGGAAAAAAAAGCTAGTGAGTCATATCAACAGGGTTCAAGGAGATTGCAATAGCAAGATGATAATAGGTTGAATCCAAGGAAACTTCCAGGGCCAGAAGATCTCCAAGATCTAGTCAAATATGGCTCAGAGTTGGGATGTCAGAGTCAGAGAATGCAGCCTTCTTTACTAGACACTTTTCTGCTCCTGTTTATATATGAGGAAGCCTGGCTTACAAATATTCTCCGTGAGTGTAAGTTACTTTGATTTAAGGTTATGGTCTACAGCTGGGATTCTGGAATATTTTTTTCAGTCTTTATACAGAGTACCATTTCAGGCATTGGTTTTCAACCTTTCTAGAAAGATTTGTTTTTAATTTTTCCAAACCCTAGAGAATACTTGAAGGATATATCTTCACTCCCTCACCTCTCTGTACCTTGTAGTTGGTAGCCAGAGATCTTTTTTGTTGTCCTGCAAAATGCATCAGAACATTTGTGGCAGAGGTGAGGCTTTAATTCCTCATGGTACCTCAAGTAATATAAATATTTGAATGAGAAAGCTGAGTGTGGTTGACCAATCTCACATTTGAGTTCTAGTCCTTTTTCTTCTCTTGCATATAAGATATTTCTTTCTTGATATCTTTCCATCAATTCAAAGATATCTCAAACTGAACTCATCATTTCTATCCCCCATCTCCTGAAAATGTGCTTTTTTTTTTTTTTTTTTTTTTTTTCCAGTTTCTCTCTTTTTTTTATGTTACTACTATTCACCCAGGTCTCTAGTCCTAAAACATTTTACTTTCTAATTTTTTTTCTAAGTTCTTTTAATTCTTTTCTCTATCTCAGAAGTACCATTCCTGTGTTCCAGTGCCATCAATACTTGATTAGTACTGATAATCTGTTAAATACTTATTACCTTGTTAGATAAATGGGGATAGAGAATTGTGAGACATGATTGCCATTGACTCTAAAGAACTTAATATCTAGTTGAGGAGACAACTTACATTCATGAAAATAGTGAACATTACCAGACAGCATATAATTAAGTACTAAATTTGGTGGCACAGAGTTTTAAGTGTTAGAAATTAAAGGAAAGAAAGGGATAAAATGAGAGCTTGAATCCTCAGAGAAAACTTAATTGAGGTAGTGGGATTTGAACTAGGTCTTGAGACAACATAAGTTGGAATTGGATAGGCATTTAAAGTGAGTAGAAAAAGAACAATTAATGAGTATATTGAACATAGGATTTTTGGGAAATTTTGGAGGCTGTTTATGTGTTTAGGACTAGTGAGAAATAGGATTTGAAAGAAAAAGGTAGATGACTGCTTTAACTTTGGCTATAAAACTACTAGGTGAATCTTTAAAAAGTAGCATTTTAATTTTGTTTGTCCCCCAACTAAGAAATCTCTAGCGGCTACTTTTTCATTTTGATTCTGGTCCATACTTCTTTGGTATTCTAGGTACTCTGATCTACCAGCCATTTTCCACTCGTACTCATGTTTCTTGTGCCTACAACATGCTTTTTTTGTGTGTGTTTTGACTTATGCTTTCTGTTTCCTTGTAGCATGTCTCTCTGATTTCTGTCTATTCCTTCAAATTCTATCTTAAAATCTGCCATCTCTAAATACCCTCTCTGATGATTCCCACCCACTGTCCTTCCTGAATTCCTCTTGAAAATAGTTCATAATCTAATCATATACTCTATTTTCCAATAATTTAGAGTTATATATTTTATATTCCTTTTCTGTAAGGTGGTAATTGCTTTTATGGGATATTGTTTTATACTTTATTTTTCCTCTTAATACTGTGTACCACTCTCAGTATGTACTTGATGCTAAATGGATAGCTTTTAAGGAATAAGTTTTTTTAAATTTTTATTTCCAATCCTGATGATTTGTAATATTAGAGTTACTTCTTTGTGAAAATGTTCCTATTCTCATGCCTGGCACATAGTGCTCC
>JAQZBX010051456.1:0-19393 GCA_029593785.1 Cabassous unicinctus | reverse complement strand
GAGGCCTCTATTTCTCCCAGCAGCTTAATCATAATGTTTTACAATGATGCTTTTCCTTTTTAATTGTCTACCTACATATGAAAACAACGGCCTGTTTATTGTAAATTATGATTTAACTACTAACCTAACTAGTTTAGGATTATTGCTACACAGTTAAGAAAAACAATAGTCTTGCAAATTTAACTGTACATATGATTTCGGTGTGATGCCATATCTTACAAATTACCCTGGTTAATTTGAGCCTATATAGAAAATGAATTTCTTTAGATCTTTGTAAGAATTTTAAAAAGTAAACTACAAGCAGGAAACTACTGCCTAAAAGATAGTTCAGGATCTTAATAACTCTTTAGCTAAAAACATAAAGTTTAACCACAAGTCTAACATATCTAATCTTAAACATCAAAACAAAAACTACTATGCCATAAGTTACTGTTCTTAAAAAGTTAACATCCTGTCACCATGGAACTGAAAGCACTTATCTCAAGTCTATATGACGTCTACAACCTTGCATAACTTCAAAGAGAATGCTTACGCTTGCCAAAAAATAGAATATAAAAACTGAGCTTATCCTGCAATAAAGTCAGTCGCCAGTCACCAGTCGCCAGTCGTCAGTCATCAATTCTCAACTTGGGTATGCGACCCATCACTTTCGCCAACTCCCTTAAACCACCTTCAGCCTGCTCCCTCATGCCTCGGCTGGACCGCGACAAGTCCTAAATATAATAAATTGGTTACTTGGGCTTTAAAGTTCTGTAGTGGAGACACTCACTTGGATTTCAAGAACTCTATCCCTGCACTTTCATTGTGCTTTCCACTTCTCCTCCTGAAACTTCTACTAATGCAGATGTAACTCAAAAATATACCTAGACAAACTCATCCCTGATATTTTCACATTTCATAGCAGTTGAAAGCCCTCTCTTCTGTTAAAACTTCCACTCCATTTCTCCCTGTGGAGATAGTACCCAATGAAAAGAGTATCTCCCCAGAAAAACTCACAATAGTCCCCAGTTGAGCAGCTCTTTCTACCAGCATTCTACAGTTCAACTATAAACACACACACATGTGCACACATGTTTAATTAAATGATGGAATCCAAAATGATAGCCTTCTCTCACTTCTGTTTTAACATCATTCTGTTCACTTGATCAGATCAAACAATATATCTTTAAATCTGCAAGACAAGTTAGGGTTGTTCAGTTTTACTCACTTCATGCCAAGCCAGGCAAGAGAGTTTGGCAGAGAGCAGTCAGGGACTTTTCAGGACCAGAACCCAGACCTTCATGCTCCATGACAATATCCTGCTAATATCTACCCAACACCGACATGGAAAGCCCCACACAGACCACATAAGAATTGGTGCAAAAGGACAGGGAATGGACTTAAGTTTTGTAGAAAAAGAAACATTTCTCAGAAGAAAACTAGTGTGTGTGTGTGTGTGTGTGTGTATATATAGAGAGAGAGAGTGAGAGAGAGAGAGAGATACATATATATAGTGCACCATAGTTAAAATTTAGGCATGGGCTTATTGGACTCCAAAATCTTTTGCATCCTTCTTGTTTTATGTTATTTAGAATGAAAATGGGGCTGTTCAGAGATATAGGGGAATCAAAAGAAAACCTTAAGGAAATCCTCTTTAAAAAAACAAACAAAAACCAAGCAATCTCTTTTTATAAACATTTATTCAATTTCTAAAACTTCTATGCACTCACAGAAATCATGGGTTAGCTACTGAGAATTTTGAAATAGAAAAATATATTAGAATGAGAGATCTGAACAAGGTTTTTATTATTTTTTTAGGCTACCTCGAATGATACTTGAAATATAATGAGGAATCTGAAATATTTATCAAATAGAATCAAATTTTGAATAAAAAGTGCTTTTAATTGTGTTCTTGGTTCTAGGTGCCTGTTTCAGCAACTGATAGTTATCTGTGGCAGTGCACACCTTTCTTCGGCAGTATAACAGAGAATTACATGGGTTAATGGCCTTCAAATTCCATGTTCCAAAGTTTGATGTTCAATGCAAAACCATATCTTCAAAGGAATAAAATATTGAAATCACACTTGCTATTTGAGTTCTAGCAGCCTCTGACACAGGCAATTCGCACCGGAAATTTCCACAGACCATGTTTTATTGAAAATTCCCCAGTCTCTTTCAGCAGTTTGGTGCAGTTTTGTGACTAGTTCTTATCAATTCTTTGTAGGCAGAGAACTGTGTGTAGTTTCCAAGCTAAAATCTAAAGTATTGTATGTGTACTCCTCCAAGTTTATTTCTTCTTCTTGCTACCTGAAACCAGGCTGGTAGTATCACAACTGTAGACAACAGGGCCCTAAGGGAATACATTACAAATGGTGGTATACATATGGTAGCCTGATCTTAAAATTCAAATTATGATTCATTAGTTCTGGGGTAAAGCCCATAACACTGCACTTTCTAAGAAATTCCCAGGTGGTTCCAATAATACTAGCACATGGATCACATGTTGAATATGAAAGCATTAGGGAGCACATGGAAAAGCAAGAAAAAAATGTGATTCCATGATTGAAAAAGATGGAATGCAATTTCCTGTCAATCTGGACCATATAAATGTGTCTGTCACATCAGGAAGAATATACTTCCTATGTATTAACAACTGGATCTTTGGATCTTTCTTTTATAAAAGCCTACTATTACTCTACAAATAATAGATAATGCAAACACCCATGGCACCATTATTCTCTTTATACAATAACACTATATTCCTCAGAGAGTATTTGGATTTCTATTATTATATGACACATACCAAATAAAATTCCTTCCTGAACATTTTGCATATTTTCCAATAATGTTATAGTTTCATACTGACAATGTTAGACACTGCTCTAATTCTCCCCACAGGGAGGCCTTCCAAATCACCTTATTTAACAAACCAGCTTCATGGTATTCTTGATTCCCTTATTTGACTTTACTTTTTAAAAAATACAATGTATCATCTTCTAACATACTTATTAATTTACACATATATTTCCTTTTCCTAGCCTGTCCTCACTAGAATGTAAAATCCAAAAAAGCATCTATCTTTGCCTGTTTTATTCAGGAATATATTCAAGTCATTTGTAGAGTTTTGGGATCATAGCAGAAACTCATTAAGTATTTATGGAGGTTGTCATGATTGATGGCTCAAACTTGGAAGAATAACCTGCAGATTCTAATATGTTGGTTTTTATAAGAATGCTTAATTCTGGGTCATCTGATATCTAACTGACATCAGATATAACCACCTAATTTCATTATCAAAAATGATTGCTACTAAGGTGACACCAACCACCACTAGGCTATGTTGGGAGTTTAAGTAAGCAGACAAGAACTTGGTATGCGAGGAAAGCATTTCTACAAAGTGGATGACAAATGACATGGAGTGACTCACAAGGTTTCACAGTAGTTTCATTTGAGAAAATTCTTACTAACATGGATTTGCCAAACTCAAAATAACCTTTGCTACATCTCTGTGTAATATTCATATGTGTCAATTTAAATTATAACATAACCTGGTCATTGGACAATAACTTCCTCTACAAGTAAGAATGTTTCTATAAAAAACTCATTTACCATATGACATTTCCTAGATAACAATAAAATTTGACCAAGCATTATTAGTTGTGGCATCAAGCAGCCATAACTCACACTTCCCTCCTAACACAAAAGTATACCTGCCGGGCAGACTGGTCTGAGAATCTAACATAATATTCAATGAACCATATGCCTGCATTAAGATTGTGATGAATACCTAGTGAGAAATTTTGCCTTCTTGCTATACTTTCTCCTGTGTTCATTTCCCTTAATATCTTTATCTGGATAGATTATAAAAGTTTGTCTTATATTATATTGCAAAGCTCTTTTTCAGATGCATGTTTCTTATATTTTATCTCATTCATGAAGTGTTGAGTTTTGTAATATATTACAGAATGTTATAAAATTATCACTGATTCACCAACCAATATTTTTGTTCAGTGTCCACTCAGAAATTACAAAGAGCCTATAAAACTTAATATTATACATGAATAATGGTAACAAGGAGACCAAAATATATTAATGTTCATTAACAAAGATTATGATTCAATTCAATGAATATATTTATTATAACTAGAATTGTCCTTATTTGAAAAAGAAGTTATATTTTCTTCCTATAGGTTCTCAAGAAGAGGATGAAAGGCCACATTACAGGTGTCACCAAAAGGGACTAAGGTTCAAATTATGTGATGTTTACTGTGCTTTGGGATCATAAGTTTCCTGGAGTGACTTTGGTCTGACTTTGAGCCAGAAGGTATGATCCAGATTCAGTAGTGTCAGAAATGATTTGTCAACACAACGGATCACTCATAAATCAGAAACAAATTATTAGCCTTGGATCAGAAACATGGGGAAAAGAAACACAAACTCAAATAAAGTACAAAGAAAGAGAGAGGTAAAACTCCATAAACAGCAGGATCAATTTCATAATCTGCTATTCAGAGGAAAGACTTGAGGAATGGATTTGGGCTCCAGCAAATCTTGCTGACTTTATGTACTGTTATCTATGTGACTTTGTCTTAAAATTTTAATGGGTGTCTGTGTCCTCTGCTCATTTTACCTACTCCTCTAACAATCCTACTAAGAGAGGATTATATTGTCTTCATCAGAATGAATATATTTTCTATTTTCTATTAATACATTTTATTAAAACACAGATTTTTCAATTGGAGTCTTTCACTCTGTTCCCTCAACTCAGTTTTTTGCACCATAACTTTCTCATGGCATTTTTAATTTCTGCATTCCTCAGAGTGTAAATCAAAGGGTTGAGCAAAGGTGTCCCAATAGTGTAAAATACAGCTACACTCTTGTCCACCAGATATATGGTTGGAGGGTGAGCATATATGAATATACAAGGAACAAAGAATAAGATAATCACAATTATGTGGGAGGTGCAGGTAGAGAGGGCTTTCCTTCTTCCTTCTGCACTCTGGTTACTCAGAGAATGTAAGATTAAAATATAGGAGATGATGAGGATTATGAAACTCACCACACATGTGGCCCCACTATTAAAGACTGTGAGTAGATTTATGACATAGGTGTCCATGCAGGCAAGTTTCAACAATTGTTAATATCACAGAAGATGTGATCAATAACATTAGGGCCACAGAAGGGTAACTTCAAAGCTGAGATAAGATGTGCTGAAGCATGGATTAAAGATCCCACCCAGGCCAGTTTCACCAGTGCACTACACGTGTGTTGGCTCATGATGACTGTGTACCACAGTGGTTTACAAATGGCCACATAACGATCAAATGATATAAGGATAAGGACAAAAATCTCCATGCATCTAAAGAGGTGAAGTGTAAAGATCTGAACCATAAATTCATTATAGGAAATGGCTTTCTTCTCAGATACAGCATTTATAATCAACCTGGGAGCTGTGCTTGTGGAGTAACATGCATCAGCAAAAGATAAGTAGAAAAGGAAGAAATACATGGGACTCCCAAAAAGCCAACTGTATCTGACAGTCATCACAGTAAGTAAATTTGCAAAGAGAGTGGCAAGGTAGAGCAAGAGGAATACCACAAATACTATTTTTGCCTTTAGTACATCATTTGTTAACCCAAGGACAATGAATTCCTTCACACTGATATTCAGGTACATAGTTAATGTAAATGAAGAAAGGACACGGCTTGCAATGGTTTATCTGCAAAGAAAATTAAGAAAGTCGTGATTTAGCAAGAGCAGTAGACTTGGAATCTTCCTCACTACTCATTTTCTAATTCTATGCATACAATAATTCAGTGGTTCCAGAAGTTTTCCATGTGTTATAATCACATGGAAACTTTTTTTTTGAAAAATGCTATTGACACTGCTTTATGCAGAGTCTTCCTCTATGGGACCTCGTTTTTTTAAAAAAGCAAAAACAAAAACACACATATAGTTGACTCTGCTCTGTGACAAGGACTGAGAAGTGCTGAATTTGCTGCATGATATTGAATAATTCACTGTAATTGCTTAAAATTTTTAACTTATGTGAAAAATAGAGATTCCAAGGGGTACTTTATTAAGTGTATGTAAAATATATACACTATATATGTGCATAGATTTTTCATCTCAAAAACTGAAAAACAACACTTATATTATTCAAAAGTATTAAATTTGGAGATTCTTTCCCAAGAAAAATATTTATTTGGACATTAATTTGCATTCATTAATATTGATCTCATCAGCAAATTGTTTGGGTTAGGGGTTAAGAAGAAAATTTTTCTCTGACTTTTGGCTTACAATGGCCATACATTTACCTTTGTTGTCAGTCAGGTCACATTAGATGTTTGAATAAAACATGGAGGCTGGCATTATAAAGGGAAATTATTATGTGTGTACAATTATCCATTTCTCATGCTAGGTATATTGTATTCAGTTCCACATCCTATAGATCCAACATTATGTACAAATTCTTAGATATACATAACCTGAATAATGTTTTTTCTCACACAAGATTCTGCTACCACTATCTTCCAGAGGTTTCATTTTCTTCTAATGTTTGTTTCTGTTTAAACATTATTATAAAATATATTTTAGTTTTCCCATACAGATATAGCCCTTATTCTACTCTATTTTTTCTTATATACATAAATTTCTGTATAAGTACTTTCATCCTGTAATATTCATATCATTTAAAACTCTACAGATGTTTTAGTTTCCTGGGATGTTCAATCAAATACCATGAAAGGGGTCATGTTAAACCATGGGAATTTATTTGTTCATGTTTATGAGGCTAAAAGAAAGCCCAAACCCTGGTGTAATTAATGCAATGCTTTCTTCCCAAAAACTGGTGTCTGTAGGTGGGTGCCTGAAATCAAGCAAGGCAAATGTTCCACCTTCTTTTCTCTGCTCCAGGTCTCTCCATTTTCTCCTGGATTCTTTCACTGTTCAGCTCCTTGCTTCCTGTGACTTTCTCCCTCTCTCTCTGAATTTTGCTGTTATCAAAGGACTCCAGTAATATGATTAAGACCCACCCTGACTGAAGTGAACCATACCTTAACTGAAGTTATCTCATCAAATATTCCTACTTACAATTGGTTCACACCCACAGAAATGGATTAAATTTAAGAACATGTTTTTCTGGAATACATACAGTTTTAAATTACCACAAGATTTAACTGTTAATTCCTTTTATAATATTCCAGTTTTTCATAGTAAAATATAATGGTATAGTGATTAGTTCTTGTCCATTTTTATGTACATGTAGTGTCATTAATTTCCATTGTTTCTAAAAATATGGCAGATAGCAGAGATTTCTTATAAAGATAAAACTTGTAACAGCACCTACTTTGCTTGCTTAATAGAAATAATATCATTGTATGCATTTCTTTGATTACTGGTGAAAGAATAATATTTTTGTATATTTTTAATTCATATATTTTATCTGTTCTAAATTATATAAAATTGGTCAATTAATTTTTCAATATCTTTATGTTTTGAGCTTTTCTCTTTTATCATTCGTTTAGAATTTATTACTTCAACTCTATCAAAAAATGTTTCCTCTGCAGTTTAGTTTATTACATCTGTTATGTAATTTATAATGTTAACACTGTGTTTTATTTTCTATAAATTTAATTATTGATTTCAAATGATCTGGAGTTTATTTTAGTATGAATTTTGAGATATTCTCTTAATTCTGATTAATCACTAATCCATCAATAATTCAATAACTCCATCAACTCAGTTATCATTTATGCCAACAATCTGCTCAGATCTGTGGTAGATCTAGAAGAAAGGTGTCCTCAACATCTCAAAAATTGAATTGGAGGGATAATATACATCTAGATAATGACATTAATTATACAAGAATTATGTGCAACTGTATGTGGTAATATCAAATGAATTATGGTTTCAAAAATAATGTTTCCTAGAGAATGAAATAACTGGTCAGTGAAGGTTTAAAACTGAGAAAAAAGTGAAATTTTGATTTTAAATGAGTGAAACTCATGTTTCCAACTAGATTTTATGGAACTCGTGTATTCAATATACATATAGTTTGATCAGATAAGACTATTTCAAAATTAGTAAATGAAAATGTCCAAAAACTGTAATAAATTTATGTAATCTAAATAAAACATAAGCATTACTGTAGTCTAACTGAAATAATATTATCTCAATGTTATAACACTAATTATATTATAACTATAAACTTTAGTGGCAGTTCCAACGATCTCTGGTAAATATATAAGAGAAAATGAGTTAATTACTACTTAATAACTACTTACTTAATGAAAGCTAAAGACATAAAAGGGATGTCCTTGGCTGTGTAGAAAAGAGCAAGTAGGTGAGAAATGTAAGTAAAAGATTGTAAGAAGGGGAGAAAGACATATTGCTTCAGGTAAACACACAGGTGGCCTAAATGAAAACTAAACTCAGAAAGTTAAAACTAAATCAGAAAGTTTTAAGAGACAAATCCATAGGAAGATAGTGTACCATCATGGAAATCAGTTCATGTGATTCTATACCATCTTGCTTTAAATAACCAAAGATTTAAGGATATGAAGTTAGGAAAGCAGCAGTTGAAAACCTGAATGCCTTGCCTTAGACCAACCCCACCTCAAAATTTTATTTTTTTCAGCTATTATTTCTTAAAACTCCCAAACTCCTGAGTTTAGTTTAATGAAAACTAAACTTAGAAAGTTAAAACTAAATCAGAAGATTTTAAGAGAAAAAATTTGTAGGAAGATAATACACAGTCATGGAAATCAGTTCATATGATACTATACTGTCTTGCTTTAAATAAGCAAAGAAAAGATTTAAGGGTATGAAGTTAGGAAAGCAGCCATTGAAAAAAATGAATGCCTTGCCTCAGACCAACCCCACCTCAGAGTTTCATTATTTTTTCAGCCATTATTTCCTAACACTCCTGAACTACCCTTTTTTTAAAATTTTGGGGTGGGTGGGTCACCCAGTATTGCTATTTTCTCTTCTTTAACATTCTTATTTTTTTTTAAATCTGTTGGTATTTTAATGACTTTTAAAAATATATCTGGTCCCAAATGTTGTAACTAGCTCCAAGTATTCTTTTTTCACAGATAAAGAAACATCTACCTCTATCCCCTCTGTGCCTATATTAGCTTGAGATTTACTACATGTGTACTGAATTGAACAAGGTTTTCCTAAATTAGATATCATTTTTGTTCTATGATCTTAAATTTTAAACAGGTTATACATTTGTTATTTAATTCATCCTGATAATTTTCTTGCAAAGTGAATGTAGCCATTTGTATTTTTCTCTTTTGTGCACATAGATTAACCGATGATACTGAGAGTTATGCCCAGAAAGGGTGGTTTAGAACTAGGACAGAATATTTTTCTGTAGCTTCTCCTTTTAGCATTTACCTTTCTAAGTTATATAAAATATCAATACCAACAATCCATACAAATTGTTTCCTAGAAAAGAGAATTCATTAACCAGCAGAGATGAAAGGCAAATGACATCTTTAGTTCCTGCCTTTATCCCAAAATCAACATTGTAAATATCAACATATAACATTATATATATAATGGGTAACAATGAAGGGTGGAAAAAGCAAAGACTCAATGAAGACGGAGAAGGAACTAGGAGGGGGCGGCAGACATCAGGAAAGGAAGAAGAGCCAGGAGTTAAAAATCAGAAAGACATGTAGAGTGGAGGTGAGGAGAGTATATTATCTAGGATCATTTGACCAAGGTTTCATCACAGAGTCCAGCTACTTTCCACAGTCCCCCAGCACTATCCCTTGCCCCCAAACTAGAAAGAGTGTGCCATTGCACATCATGAGCAAGGATCACCATGGGTATGGAAAACCCAGGACAATGGTATAGAAGAGAAGTCCTACTTATACCCTGTCCCAGAAACATCACCACCAACCTTAAACTCTTCAAAACAGAGGTCTCCAAAAATAGAAACTTCTGGGCTGGCCTCAACACCAATGTGTAGTTACCTCCCTCTTCTGTGTCCAGAGAGGCTTTTGAGAGGACATGTATTTTTTGCATGGAGGCCAGGGAAGGTTTAGGACACCTGGCCTACAATAACCCTTCATTTTGGAAATACTCTCTGGAAGCTCCAATTTTTTTCAGGAGACAAATTGATTATAAATTTCATCACCTCAAGAGGTGATAGGAAGAAAGTATTTTGGACTGACTGGAAACCTTACCTCTTATGAGCTAAGTTGAGCAAATTGATGACACTCAATGAAGTAGGTTTTCATATCTTCAACTCTAATTTTCTTAGAAGATAGCTCACATGAAGTCCAGACAAAAACTGCAAAAAATACTTCAGTGTAATTTATTAATGCTTTCTGTCAGAGGAGGTTATGAAAAGTGGGAAGTTTATGGAGAAAGCAGACTCTCCCTATGGCCCAACTTTACACGATTCTTCCCAAGAGGCAACCGGTCAGACAAAACAACATGGTCTGTGTCACAGTACAGTGTGTGCGAAAAAATAAAGTGAGAGAATCACAATTCAGTTCCTGAAAACTCTTTTATGAAAGAAACTCTTCCTGTGCCATGAGAGAGAAATGCCTTTGAAGTCAGCTCAATTCCCACAAGATCTTGTTTGGAAAAGGATGTGTTAGTGTTCCTATTTTTACTGCATTGGATATTTATACCTATTCCTACAAAAAAAGTTTAAAAATTTCTAAGGAAACTTTCAGCCTCATTAACTACTAGGAAACCCTTACTTCCAACTTAGTCCTGAAGGATTTTCCAATGAGTCACTCAGCTCAGACAATCCAAGGGCAAAAGCAAACCATGGGGCCAATTAGGTAAACTTCAACTCACTCTGAATTGCAGGCTAGGAAATACCATTCCCTTCTCCATATAATTTGTTTAAGCCCACATCTTCTAGAGCAGGGATTCTTAACCACTTTGGTTCCATGCATCCCTTTGCCAGACAGGTAAAATGAATACTACTGTAATTTACTTATGGCATACATTCATAAGTGAAGGAAATGCTAAATTTCAGTTAGAGGTCATAGAAAATAAAGATAATAAGTTGATTTTTTAAATTCAAGTTTATAGACCCCTTGAAATCTTTCCATGGATCCCTTGGGGGACCATGGGCCCTCATTAAGAGCCCTTGTTCTATAGGCATGAATGTCTTTGAAACCAGTTATAGGAAGAGAGGTAAAATATGTGTGGTAGACATGAGTCCTGGCCCCAAAACTTACCCACTGTGTGAACCGAAGCAAAATTTCTTAATCTCTCTAATTTTCAATTTCCCTTTAAAAAATAACTAGTAATGATAATTATTTACTTATTTTAACATTATTAATATTACCATTCCATCTCTTATTCCATCTATATTTTATGTCAGTGTAGAAAGGATGATAGGTGAGTGAAATAAAAGATAAAAGAATTATTGAATAATCATCTTCTGTATATTATTTAATTTTTAAAGATATATCTAAGAGTATATGCTCTTCTACTCTCAGGGAAGAAAGTTATGCTTTTATTTGTGGTTGCACGGTATTAAAGATGGGGGAGTTCACATTATGAAATTACTATCCTAAATGGGAGAACAAATTACTACCCACAGGTTTGACCCTAGAATTTAACTGCTTTGCAAGACACACTTACTAAGTGCCTTCAATGAGGATAAATTGAAAGGTTGGTTTGGGGATGGGGAGAGAGAGGGAGGAGACAGAAATGAATATGGGAGAATGGTATGAATAATTTGTACCATGCTTTCCATTTCTACTGAAGTGCTTAATGGCAACCAGCAGACCCAAGTGCACAAAGAAACATCTTCAATAAAATCATACCCGACACCTACCTATATTGTTAATAAAAGGATTTCAAGAATCTTGAGGTACATTTTCTGTAATTTATTTAAAGTCTCAGAGCTTTCACTTCCCTATTAGTTGCATGAGAATAAGAAAACTTAGCTTTCAAAATTATTTGTAATTATGGAAAGAGAAAATATATGAAAGGAAAGTTTTCCTGGCTCAGAGAAAGTGCAGAGGAAATGTTTGTATGTTTTAATCTTCCTTAAATATGTGGAATTGTGGCCAAAGGAAGGAAAATACTTGATTTAAGCTCACACAGCTAACTAGTAACACAACTTTGCTTAGAATCCAAATCTCTTAATGACAAGTCTAAAGCACTTTACTTTTAAAAACATAGGGTATTAATGCAATAAGTTTTCTTAGCCTGGGAAATAAGAACAGCTAATGAATGAGCCCTTGCATGAAACTTCACACTAAGAAGACCCTAAGCAAACTCCCAGTTCTGAGGAAATGATCAAGTTTCCCAGTTCTGATGGGAAAATTTTGTAAAGAGAAATTCCAAAGGTGATCAATTAACAGCCCATGGGCAAGAAACTGACTCAATGAACCTTTGCAATTCCTTCAAGCTCTGAGGTAAACTAACCATGAGTTCTTATTAAATAATCATTGTAGACTGAATGACTGGACTATCTAATTGGGCTCTTTGTTTTGAGAAAGCAATGCTGGAGTTTTATTGAAACAGTTAACTGTGGCCATTCAAGCACAGAAAATGTAGAAACAGGAACAGATGACAAATGAGGTTTGTGCTGTTTGGGGTTCTGATTCACTTCTATCTTATGTGTAATAGTGGATAAATTAGTGCCCTACTTTATACACTGTCCAATACATTTGTTGTCACTGACTTGAGATTTCAAGAAAATAAATAATAAACACTGACCTGATTCACTCAGAAATGTGGCTAGTGGACGTATTGTATAAATACACATGGATCAAAAATCATGACAACCACAATAAAGTGGGAAGTGCAGGTGGAAAGAGTTCTTTCTGGTGTACTGATGTTTCTCAGAGAGTATAAAATAACTACATAGAAGATAAACAGGATTACAATACACATCATATGTATGACCCCACTATTGGACACAACTAGCAAATTTATCACATTAGCGGTGAATTTTAACAAGGCCGAGAGTTACAAAAATAGTGATTAAATTCACTGTGGCCACAAAAGGGCAATCTCAAATTCAGGAAAAGCTGTGCTGAAAGACATCCCCACAGTAGCTAACAAAATATTAAACTTCCATCCTGTGGAAATCCTGCTATTTTGTCAAAGAAAAAGGCAAAAATAACTGGAATATATAAGCGATCCCTAATAAAGAAAAACAGGCAATATGCCAAAGCCTCAATATCAATCCTTGTACTTATGAAACTTATTCCTGTAAAAATGAAACTTATCCTAATTATAATTAAGGCCTAAGAGTTACCTCCTGAAAACCTCCTTGTTTTCCATCAAATGTGGCTTCTTTCTAAGCCAAACTCAGCAAATAAACTCACTACCTTCCCCTTGACATGGGACATGACTCCCAGAGATGAGGGATTATTACCAAGTATTAATCAGTGATATATTTGAAAAAAGACCTTGACCAAAAGGGGAAAACATTTAAAAAAATAGTTTTTACGACTAAAAGTTTTCAAAGTGAGTTGGGAGTTCATTCCAGAGGTTATGTGTATTCAAAATCTCATAAAGATTTCACTAACTGCCACAATATACAAATGCTCAAAGAATAGTTGCTCCTGCAGGCTCTAGGGACATCTGGACACCATAGGCAAGGCATACAGCCTCATGAAATCAGCATCCCTTCATTGAGTCTTAATTTGGAATGTAAGATAATCTATATCCCCAATAAAACATAGGTATATTTATTTATAATTCCCTGAATAATGATTTTTCTACTTTTTAAAATTTGAACCTACAATTTTCAATACAAATTGTTAAAAATATCTCTCAGAGACTTAAAATTTCAGATTGTTCATAGGCTTGTTGAGCCCTGAATCCCAGCAGACTAGTGACCAACTCCTACTCTCCAGTTCTTCAGACTTGCCTTGGACAACTAACAAAATGATTATGCTGGACAAGTCCCATTCCAAAAAACAATTAGTATCTACAAGTGCAAGCAAAAAAATTCCTTTCACTGCGCCAGAAAAACTCCACTTTCAGCCTGAAGAATTCAGAGTGGACATCATCCCTAATCCCTAAAGATTGAGGAATGAACAAGCGTAAGGGGAGCATATAACCATGAATCAAGTAGATTTATTAAAATTGTTAATATATTGTGTTAATGTAAGAACTTGTAACATTCATAAAAACATAATGTTTGTCATGGGTTCAGAAGGGAAGAGAAGGATGAATAATTAGAACACAGGGAATTTTTAGGGCAGTAAAACTCTTCTGTATGATACTGGAATGATGGTTATATGACTTTACACATTTAACAAAGTCTGTAAAGCTACAGCACAAAGTGTAAACCATAATTTAAACTACAGACTTTGGTCAATAGCAATGCTTCAATATCAGTTCATCAATTTTAACAAGTGAACCACACTAATGTAATACGTTAATAACAGGGAAATATGTGTGCATGTGTGTGTATGGGAGAGGGTATATGGGAACTCCATATACATTTGATGTATTTTTATGTAAATCTAAAATTTCTCTAAAGGTAAAGTTTAATATTATTTAAAAATATATAGATTGGATATAAGATCCCTTCCAAGACAAAACTACTCAAGCAATCACACATGGCAGCTCATGATGGTAATATTCTCAGCAGCTTATGGATGGCCACATGATGATCAAAGGCCTTGAGGATGATCATAATCTAATTTTTCCTTAATTTTTTGTTTTTTTTAACATACTTTCTTCTATTATTTTAAAAGAAGTCTTAGAGTACATAAATGTCACATCAAAAATATAGGGGATTCCGACATACCTCACCTCCTCCACCATTAACAACATCTTTCATTCGTGTGGTACATTTGTTACAATTGAGGAACATGTATTAAAGTATTGTTACTAAGCATGGTCTATAGTTTACATTTAGGTTTACACTTTGCACTGCACAATTTTATAGGTTTTGACAAAATGTATAATGGTTGGTATTTATCATTGGAATGTCATGCAGAAAAATTCCAATGCCCCAACAATGCCCGATGTTACACCTATTCTTCTCTCTCCCTCCCCTCAGAATTTCTGGTGACAGCTGCCTTTATATCAATATTACAATTCCTTCCATTACTAGAATAATATTAATTTTATTTTATTTCAAAGTTGCATTCCCACCTTATGTGTGTTCATTCTTCAATCTTAAGGATATTGGATGGTGATACCTATTCTGCTTCAGATTGAGAAGGGGCATAGATCCCATAGGGCAGATGAGTGGAACTGTATTCCTTGCAGTTGTACATGCCCACTTTTTTATGGGATGGGCATTGTCCATCATCATCCCTTTGTTAGTTGTCCTGGGTGAGTCCAATGAGTTGGAGAATAGGTGTTGGCTGTAAATCTCCTGAGATTCAGGGCTCAACTGGCATATCAACAGCCAGAAGATTTAACTCTCTAGGACACATATTTAATGGGTACAGTGCTAATTATAGGTACAAAAAGAGGGGGGCATAACAACCATGTATAGGAATATTATAAATGAGTCCAATTATGATGCTTTGGGGGATAGGTTATCGTATATTCCAAAGTAAGGACCAGTGATGGGGTGCTGAAATCTTGGGGTTGTCTGCCATGTCTACAATGTTCCGATGTGTCTAGAGCCCTCAGGAGCACCCCTGCTCAAGGCACTGTTTACTGAAGCAGTCAATGAGATCCTCCTAAGGTGTGCATGAGTTTAACCTCTGGAATGTTGTCCCAACTCATTATGAAATCTCTTAGCTATAAAAAATCATTTGTATTTAATATTTCCCCCTTTTGGTCATGGTCTGTTTCCAAATGCATCACCAGTTGGTACTTAGTAATTATCCATTTGTGCCAGTGAGGCTTATCCCCAGGAGTAATGTCCCTCACTGGGAGGAAGGCAATATATTTATATGCTGAGTTTGGCTTAGAGAAATTCCACATTAATGCAACAAGGATAATTTCAGGAGATAAATATTAAGCAATATATAATACTAGACTAAGTTTCAATTTCACAATAACAACGTTTTTGAGTACAAATATCAATATCAAGGGTTGCTAGGTACATCCCATGCACTCTAGGGATTCTTGCCACTCCATTAGAGAATGTAGCAGGATTTCCCAGGATAAGAATTCAATATTCTTTCAGTTATTGTGTGGGTCACCACACAATGAGACAACAGCCCATGAACACTTGAACACATTCATATTCCATAGAGGCATGCCCCAGGTACACTCTTTCTCACACATGCCCACACCACTCTCACTCCACACCTGTCACAGTTGAGACTCTTCTGCAACTTAAAACCTCCCAAAGAACAAAGTTAAAAAGAAAATATTAAAAAATAAAAAGTTAAAAATAAAAATAATGCATATATTAATTTTTAAAAATCTTTTTTTGCATTGTGTCTTTCATTCTCATAAGATCTATGATGGTTATGCATCTCAAGGCCACACAGATGGCCACGTAATGATCATATATCATGAGGAGAAGCATAATCTCATCACATCTTGTTTTTTAGTATTTTCTCTTTCTTATTGAATTCTAGTTGGTAGTTTTTGTGTTTCTAGGAATTTGTCCATTTCATCTAGGTTATCTAATTTGTTTGTGTACAAGTGTTCCTAGGATTCTCCTATTATCCTATTTATTTCTATGGTGTCAGTAACAATGTTCTCCATTTCTATTTTGATTTTAGTTATTTGCATCCTCTCTTATTTCTGTGTGGAGCTTTTTGTTCATTTTATGGATATTTTTAAAGAACCAACTTTTTTTGTTTTAACTCTCTAAGGTTTTTTTCTCTATTTCATTTTTCTTAACTCTAATCTTTGTTATTCTTTCCTTGTTCCTTGCTTTGAGCGGAGTTTACTCTTTTTTTGTGTGTGGGGCCTCCATTTGTGAGTTTAGGTCTCCAAATTGCTATCTTTCTTCTTTTTTAATATCATCCTGTAGAGTAAAAATTTCCTTCCAAGCTCTGCCTTTCTTGCATCCTCTAAGTAATGGGATGGTGTGTCTCTGTTTACATCCACCTTACTATATTTTCTAATTTTCCTTGTAGTTTCTTTTTCAACCAATTTGTTGTTTAAGCATGGGTTAATTCCCACATATCTGACAATTTTCCATCTGTTATTAATTTTTAACTTCATTCTGTTGTGGTCAGGGAAGAAATACTGTATAAGTTCAATATTTTAAAATTTATTGTGAGTTGTTTAATGATCTAAGATTTGCTCTATGCTAGAGAATGATTCATGTGCACCAGTGAAGAATGTTTATTCTGCTGCTTTTGAGTAAAGTATTCTATATATGCCTGTTAGGTCTAAATGTCATTTAAGACTTCTATGTCCTTATTGATCTGAAGTCTAGGCGTTACATCCATTTTTGAAAGTGATGTATTTATGTCTCTTACTATTGTTGTAGAAACTTCTATTTCTACCATCAAATCTGTCAATATCTACCTCAGATATTTGGGGTTCTATCATTAGGTGCATATATATTTATAATTCTTAATTCATCTTTTTTAATGGACTCTTTATCGATATATAACATTGATTTTATTTGTCACTTGTAACAGTTTTTGATGTAAGGTATATTTTATCTGATGTTTGTTTGATCCCCAGCTCTCTTCTGGTTATCATTGTATAGTATATTGCACTCCACCTTTTCAGTTTCAACTAACTTATGTTTTTGAATTTAAGGTGAGACTCTTGTAAACAGTGCTGAGGTCATGCTTTTTAAATCAATTTTGTTAATATCTCCCTTTTGACTGGAGTATTTAATCTATTTACATTTCAATTTTCCACAGATAATGAAGGACTTTTTTCTGCCATTTTATTATTTCATCTTTTAAAGTCTTAGTCTCATACCATTTTCTCACTAATCTTTTCTTAATGATTATTTTCATATTTATTTGATTTTTTGTAGTGTAACATTAAGTCATCTTTCATTTGTTCTCCACATATTTTTCAGATGTCTTTTTGTGGTTACAATTGTACATAAATAGAACACCCTAAATCTATAACAATCATGTTTGTTTTGATATCAAATTATATTCAATAACATATACAAACACTGACCCTATACTCCTTCACTGCTCCACCTTTTTTGGTTCTTCGTGACAGTTTGGATTGCTTTTATGAATCCCCAAAAGAAAGAGATTATCTTTTTGAACTAATCCATTCTTGTTGGTGTCAGACCCTTTTCATTAGACTCTATTAGTTAGGCATGACTGTGGTTGAGTTTCCACCCTCTTGCTCGGTCTTATATAAACAGAGACAAAGAGAGAGACACACAAAGAAAAAGGAAGTTTTGCTATATTTGATGCTGCCATGTGAGAAAGGACATGAGGATCCCTAGCAGTCAAAGCTTAAGTATGAAGCCCTCAAGAGCCTGGGTCCACAGAGCCGCTCATGTCTGAAATGATGAGCTTAATGAATGAAAGCACACAACTGAACTTGGGAAGAAAGCAGAGCAGTTGAGACTGAGAAAAGAAGCTCAGAAAAAGACAAGTCCTATACCTGGTTGCCCAGAGCTGAGCTCTGGGAGACAGTAGATTCTGGAGGGTAAGTCAGAGTTCTCATCAGAGACCAGTGGCCATCTTGCTTCAACATGTGGCAGGACCCCAAGATCACCAGTAGCTGACATGGGTGAGAAAGCACCTCTGCTGATGTCTTGATTGGGACACTTCATGGTCTCAGAACTGTAAGCATTTACCCTAAAAAAAATCCCCATTATAAAAGTCAACCCATTTTTGATAGTTTGCATCAGCAACTTTGTGGCAAATATGACATACTTGTTAAAATTATATCTTTATACATAGCATCTCCCAAACCAAAGATTTATCATTCTTTTTCATGCATTTGCATTTTACAACCTGTATGAAAAATGGGGCTGCATACCAAAAAGTATAATACAATAATACTGCCATTTATAATTACACATTGTGGCAGTTTGAGATTATTTATGATTTCCAAAAATAGAGATTATGTTTGTAAACTGGTCTGTTCCACTGGGTGTGATCCCCTTTGATTGCATTAGATTCAACTGAGACTTCAAATGAAAAGTGGCAATTTAAGGAGATCATACAATTCAACAATAAAAATACAAAGTACCCAATTAGTAAATGGGCAAAAAACTTGAAAAACAACTGTCTAAAGAAGAAATACAAACTGTGAAGAAACACATGAAAAACTGTTCAACATCACTAGGTATTAGGGAAATACAAATCAAAACTACAATGAGATATCATTTCACATCTATTAGACTGGCCAGTATTAAAAAGTCAGAAAACTAAATATTGGAGATGATCTGGAGAGATAGGAACACTAACTCACAGTTGGTGGAAATGTAGAATGGTACAGCCACTGTGGAGGACTCTTACAGTTCCTAAGGAAGTCGAATATAGACTTGCCATGGGATCTGGCAATACCATTGTTAGTTATATACTCAGAAGAACTGAGAGAAGTGACA
>JAQZBX010051455.1:0-13827 GCA_029593785.1 Cabassous unicinctus | reverse complement strand
TGGTTCACCCCTTTATGAATTTTGAGATACATTTTATACTATTTTTGATTCCTATATTGTTCTATAAGAACGCTTCCCTACCATTCTTTTTTTTTAACAAATAATTTAATAGCATATTGATGCAAACAATACAAAATAATGATGTCAATTACAATAAGTCATAAATTCCCTCATTTTAGAGATAATAATGAGAAATGTAAAATCTAAAGAAAATTTATTTTATATGTGGAAAGAAACTTGCTGATAATCAAATAACATTAAATTAATTATGGACCAATACAGGGCTTGAATAAGTAATATTTAGGTAATCTAAGCACCTTTAAAAAAAAAAAAATATATATATATATATAAAACAAATAACATTTATGTAAACAAATGCATATGTATTT
Source organism: Cabassous unicinctus (assembly GCA_029593785.1). NCBI lineage: Eukaryota > Metazoa > Chordata > Mammalia > Cingulata > Chlamyphoridae > Cabassous > Cabassous unicinctus. The sequence goes on along the minus strand of JAQZBX010051455.1, from coordinate 13,438 downwards.
ATATATCATTTTACAAATATTGGTATGTATTGTGAAAAATTTGATTTTTACCCACAATAAAAAAAAAAATAAACTAGTTAGTTAGTTAATGTTTTAAGCCATGAAGTTTTAGGGTAACGTGTTATACTAATACAGGATCTCTACGAAATGTCTGTCATTCTGCAACAAAAGAGCCCACCCAAATTACACAATATTAACATCTATAACCTCATGTGACCAGATTTCCTGATGTAGGCGACTACAGGACTGATCAATTCATAGGCTCAATGACACCGTCAAAGATCCAGGCTCTTTGTCTTACTGCTCTGCCATTTTCTGTAAAACACGCTTCTCTCCTTTGACTTGTCACTTTGTCATCACAGATGACTGCAGCAGTTTGTGGTGCCACATCCCTACACCCTGGCATCAAAAGGCTGGAAGAGAATATTTAGCTTGAACATGCTAAAACTGAGGAAAAACCCCAGCAGCCTGCTTCTTATGTCTCCTTGACCAGAGCTGGTACACATGACCCTTCCTACAACTTCAGACTTTGGAGCTAGATGGAAGGTTGAGATTCCCTAGAAGAATTCAGCTGTTAGAAACTGAACAAAATTGAAACTAGGATTCTTGGCAGTTTGGTGGAGCAACAGTGGAATGTGGCAGGTCTGCTAAACAAGAGTTGTGAGCTTAGCCCAGTACACTCTTCATATCTCTGGCTATTGACACTGGTCCCCTTCAGTCTGGGTTTAAAGCTTGCTTCCCCCTCCTTATCCTAACTTAAAACTGAGAAATTTATAAGCAGAATACTAGTCTGATGTTTGTATTTCCATGTGAATAGTGTCTGGCCCATAGAAGTGCCCAATTATTGTCCAGTGATTAAACATATGAAGAAGGTGTGCAACAAAGTACGTGGGGTTAAAAGTAAGAAGCCACGCCTGGCTAGGGAAGTCAGGGAACACTTCCTTAAATAACTACAAAGGTAGTTATCTGGGAGAGGGGGACATGAGTCTCTAGAGCAGTGGTAATCTGAGATGGCACAAGTGGATGGGAAGGGTGGGGTGAGGACAATAGGGCTCAAATTCTATAGGGCCTATGACACCCATAGGGTTGGAATGGAAGAGGTTAGATTTGTGTTTTAGAAACAGTCTTTGAGCTGGGACTGGAAACATATCCGTGAGCCTTGTCCTTGCCAGGGTCTTCATCCTCCCATAAACACTGTGATTTAGGGATGGTGTTCTCTTCTTACAATGAAGACCCTGAGGCTCAAAGACTTTACATAACTGCTTCAGTCCCAGGGCTTATGGAGACTGGGATTGTGAACTAGATGCCTCCAGAATACCTTCTTGTCCCACCAACCCAGGCTTCTTCTAAACCCTCTGAGACTTCAGGAGCCATAAGTCTACTCTATGAAGGGCTGGGGAGAGGGGGGAGGTGAGCCCAGGAGGAAGAGGGGAATGCACCCCTAATTGGCTGTGGGAGTATCTCTGCCTCCAGAGCTAGCAGATGGGAGAACAAAACATAAGGGCAAAGAGTGGAGAGTGTCCAGGACGTCACTGTTCAGCCCACCAGGAACAAATGGCCGGACATCTGGGCACAAGCAGGATTCTCCATCCTCATCCTCGGCTCCCACTTGGGATTCAAAGTATGTGATCTAGAAGTGTGATGAGACAGACTCCCAGGCCTGGGAGGACTAAACCCCGGGGGCACCACTACCTGGTGGCCCTCTCCTGCCCCGCCACCATGCGCACCTCTCTCATTTTCCAGGACCCGAGACACAACCACAACAGTGGCGAATATTAGATCTACCCTTGCCAGTTCACAAGCCGTCTTCCCGCCATTTCTCACTGGCTTCTTTCACCACCAAGAACCTGGTGACAGAAGGCAATTACTGCGACTCTTCCCTACCATTCTTGGGCAGGATTTTCTCTAAACTGTAAAAGTCTTCTAGATTCAATTATTCAAATTAACATTAATGTGGAATTGACTAAACAGTGTATTTTAATATATAATTATTAAACGTAAAATAAAATTTTATTAGAAATGATTTAATACAATTGATATGATTCTAAAATCAGTTTATGTATACATAGATGAATATTTTTATTGGCGGAATGAGACATGATTTAACATAAATTATATAACTAGCTTTCATATTTGTTTGTATAAGTGGAATATAACCTAAATATGTGATGGGAATAAAAGAAGTTTAGCTATAGCAATGCTACTTATTTTTTTGTAATCCCTCAAGGTTTTATACTAAAGTTACATAGTATAGTAATTTACATCAAAATAATTTTAAGAATGTACCATCTTACAACATAATTAAATTCCTTTTCACTTTTGTCAGAAGAAAATAGACTGTCTAAATTGCAAAACATTATCCAGAATAATTAACTTTTCAGTTTTCAACCCCTATGTAGAATTGTCCCTTAATGTGGCACCTGGAGGAAGATTTTTACCCTTCTAAGCAATGCACCATAGTAAGATTCAGATGGGTGAGAGGGATGTCTTTCTTTTGCAACAAGTTGAAGGACAATTGTGAAAGAGACAGTTGGAAAGGAATAAGTTTAAGATGTGTTCTCCAAGCAAGTCATTGTTTACAATTGTAAAACAGGAAGTTGAACATACAACAATTAATACTCTTAAGGCTACTGGTCCTGTGTAATTCCAGAACCAGAGGTCTGAGTGTCTGAGGTTTAAGTTCACTGGTCTAGAACTGGTCTCCAAAGTGAAATGCATGAATCTGAAGGATGCACAGGACCATCCGCAAGGTGAAGGAACAAATTAATATTACAATTGTATTTTGTTCTAAAATAAAAAGGAAATCTAGTTTTCACAACATTCAATATATGAATCAACACAGTTATCCATAATACCTAATATTAGAGTTAGCCTTATAGAAAAGTGCTACAACACTAAAGATGAAGAATTGAATTCACACTTGATGGGTTCACACTTGATTATTTGCTTTCAGAATATTGCTCAGAATGAAGTTTACTAATGTCTGATTAAGTGAATTTTTGGCTTCTATTATTATAAGTAATAGAATCATTGTAATTGTTTGATATAAAATGGAGGATAATCATGAAAAATCTTCTATATTCCATATAGGTTCATCAGTTATTTCACAGCAAAATATTTTAGAGAGTTGTTGAATATGATGTTGACTAAAAAACAAGCAACAAAGAAAAGAATAATAAATGTCACTGTTAAAAATTAAGAAATTATACTCATCAAAAAAGAATGAAAAATCAAGGACCAATATGTTAAAAGACATAATACTCATAACCAACTAAGTATTAGTATTCTGAATGTGCATTTAGAATTCCCACAAATCAGTAGGAAAATATTCAACACTCCTCCTCCATATATACAAAGGAAATTCACAGGAATTTCACATTATAATATGCAAAATGACTCTAAACTCATGAGATGTCCAATCTCATTAGCAATCAAGAAAATGAAAATTATAACCACAAGGAGATACCTGTTCACTCCCACCATTTTTCAATTCTAAATGCTTATGAGGATGTGGAGCAACAGAAACCTTTATTATTGCTTGTAAGAGTGATAAATTGTGCAACATAATTGGAAAACAATTTGCATATCATAGTAAGTTTGGACCATACACATAGCATATATCAAATAACCCACTACCCAAGTGTTATCCTAAGTGTTGGAGACTCATGCACATTATTACACAGAAATATTTGCCAAAAATAGTTCAAATGAAAACTTTTAGTGGGTTTTAACCCATTTGTTAAAAATTATTTTAAAAAACCTGATTAACATCAAGGAACACGGAAATTTACTAGACAAACTGCAACAAAAATTTTTGATTTATATATCATTTGAGTTATCTTTACTATCTATGACAGCTTCAAAACCCAGCCTCAAAAAAAAACCCTGAAACCAAAACAGACCTTCAAAAAAAAAAAAAAAGCAGACCTTTATGCATCACACATTATTAAACAGAAATTCTAAAAATAATAAAATAAATTAAATGATATTGTACTCACTACATTAGTGAAAACATGTTTTGTACCATCTTTAGAAAAAATATATTTAATTCATTAAAATATTTATTTCAAGTTTATCACTTTATCTCATCCTTGTATATATAATTTTTGTGTTCTGTATGATTATCATCTACTATTCAAGTGGTTTAAATATATATCATTTACATACAAATATACCTATATTGTGTGTTCATGCTACAAAACTTTAATGATAAGAATGCATGTTTTCAAAATTTTTTAAATCACATGAAATATTAAAATTGAGATTATTTTCCTTAACTATAAACACATGACGAGAGGACCAGTACTAGCCATCACATTAACTATAACAAGTGTTAAAGCTCCATGTCTTTTTTGATACAAATCCATGCACTTATATCATCTTCATAAGGTAATTGTTTTGCATGTTCATATAATTTGGGTCTTTCTTTAGTCTCAGTTTCTAATCATTTGCATACAGTTTGCAAATGTTTTCTGCTTTTTCAATATTCAACTTAAGTTATTAATAGTATGTTATACAGACTATATGAGTGATTGAATATCTAAACAGAAAGGAAGTGAATTTAGAAGGATGAATAATTACTAATATGTGAAATCTATAACTAGCTTTAAGACATTTTGTAATTTCAAACCTTGCAAAACATTTTATAGTCATCTACCCAAAACAACTCTCTTTCCTTTGGCAATGCTTTGAGAGTCAGCACATGCCCCAACTATTTGATGAAATTTCCTGTCTTCTGAGCCAGGTTCAAGCCTTCTTTCTTCCAGTTGTCTGTCTTTCTTTTATAAGTTTCATTAGATTTATCAGCATCACTATTATCATCAGCATCATCACAGAGAATTGTATTTGTTTATATATTTGTGTCAATCAGAGAATTGCTAATTCCTTGGAGACAGAGACTGTGTCTTATTATCCAAATTTGTAATAGTAATAGGTAACCCAATAATTATCTTTGAATGAATAAATTAGTCATACACTCATTATTCCTTACATCAGTATTTCCCAAAAGGTATTCAGGAGAATAGTACTGCTGTAAAAGACTATGGTAAAAGAGTTACATTGTCAAACAATCCTGTGTAATCTTAGTACTACATTCCCTTATTGGAAATACAATCTTTTAAAATGCTTGAGAATTCCTACAGCAAGAAACCTATTTAAATTTCTTTAACTCAGTATTTTCCAAATACATATATCAAATCTCTTTTTTTTCCCCAGGACACATATTATATTGAAGTCCCACAGAAGTGGTTTTCTGTGCCATATACTCTAGAAAAGCTATTTTACATTTCTGTTGTTAAATGTGAAATCAGAGAAAGTACTCAAGGAGAAGAGAATAATTATACTTATTTAACTTATTGGGCTGTGTTGCAGCTAAAGTAACAGAAATGAATTCAAAATAGTTAAATTATTTACCCCAGGTAGAATTATATAATTTGTTTATATTAAAAACACATGTTCTAAATAGGCAAATTCTATTCTATGTGTATTTTTATAGGGAAAAAAGTTTTGTAATTTGATTTTCTCTAAAAATGAGTGCAATAAACTAAAAAATTGTTTTTAATTAAATTAAGAAAACATGTAAATCCAGCAAACAATGGTATATTGCTCTCCATAGTGTTAGCTTTGACAATCTACAAATTTAAAACCATGATGCCAAATATATCTATAGACTGTTCACAAATTACAAAAGAAAATCTTTCTTATTTTTTTATCTCAAGTATCATTATGAATTTGAACACCAATTTTATTCTTCAAATGTGGTATCTAATTACTTTAGTCTGTTTTTTGAAAAGCACATCCACTCTTAAAAGTTGTAAATTTTTATCCGTTGAAGTTACACAAAATTATTTGATGGTATATATAAAAGTAAAATTTAGTTTAGTTGATAATACTCATTCCAAAATAAAATTTGGCATTTAAAAATTAGTCTCTTTACTTTATATAGTTGTCATATGATTTTGGCATTAAATATATTAATCATTTGATAAATTCTATGATTACATATTTCATTAAATAAAAGGAACATTAAAATAAAATATATCTTAGGTGATTAAGATCCTGAAATAAATTGCAAATAATTGGTCAGCTTTATTTTTTCTTTTCAAGGGTACCAGCTATCTATGCTACTCAACAGAATGAATAGCAGTAAGAGATTAATTCTTAGAGTATGTTTTGGTAGCAAACCAGCTTTAAAGTTTGCCTTTTTTAGTACCAGAAAGTATTATTTGACAGATGATTTTTCACATGGAAAAACAAGGAGTTGTTTCATTTAATCTCAGCCATTCTGCTTTAGGCGGAGAAACAAAAACAAAAACATAAGAGTCTGACTCATAAATTGTTGGAGCTCTTTATGCTACCGATTGGGGCCCCATCCAAGTACCTTAATAAAGATTCTGTGTACTCTTAAAAATCTACTCCCATGATCAACACCACAGAGGGAGGAAGGAATTTCAATTTCTAATGAATCTTTTTTTAAATTTCTTGGGAGAAGAGGTCAAAGGGTAGAGGTCTACACCCATTCAAGGAAGCATCAGAAACAAGGAGAGCACCACTGATAATGAGGAAAAATTTGCGTTTTTCCCCTTCTAAAGGATTAAATTACCTGAAGTCAATATAAGTTGACATATGAATAATATGAAATCACCAAGAGTTAAGGGGAAGTGCAGGGCACCTTTCATTGTTGAACTATCTCCAAGAGATTCAATATAACAGGAGAAAGGGGGAGAAAGAAAAGGAACTGGGACAAGAGAAAAATAACTAACTTTGTACATATTTTCAGAAGACAAACTTTTGTTTTTTAAAAATTTTTTCCAGTTTTTTCTTCTTGTGCAAGTGTTATTAATAATACATGTATATTATTAATATCAATATAGATTGGAACTAGAATAAGATATTTAACAAAGTGAAGCTTCTAAGAGGGGAGAGGAAGGGATAACGTTTTTAAAAGCTGAGAGATGCAACATTCCTTTCATAAATAGTGGATTCTCTCACATTTATTTCAATACTTATTTTGTTAGCTTTTTGAATTACTTATTAGTGGTGTTTACTCTGGTTTTTAAATAAAAATCCATAGCTACTTTTTAATTCTATATACACAGCAATATTACTGTGGAAGATTTCAACAACTTCAGAATTTGGCATTAGTCAAACCAATTGATTTTATATTCATAAATTTAGAAAACTGATGATTTGAAATTGCACTATAAATTCATTTTTGCATATTTACCCATAAGTCATGGTACTAAAATGTAGATATGACTATAATTCATGCCAAAATAGAATACACTGAAGCATATACTGCAGTGTCTGTGATCTATACACTGTGACCCTGCCTAAAAATTGTCAGTAGCACACAGAAAAACTTAACTTGTCTGAGATATGGTCTATTAAAATTTCATTCTGTACCCTAGTCATTCCTACTTTTAAGAAGGTTGAGAGTGGGGGGAAGCCATCTAAGATGGCATCAGAGTAGTTCAGGTGGGGCACAGCTCTCTTGCAAAATAAAGAAGAAGGAGTAGAAGTCATCCAAGGAAACTACTTTGGGGACCCCTGCAGACCGAGAAAGGGACTCATGCATTGGGGACAGAGAGACAGACAGGCCAAAGGGAAAATAGTGAGTTGATACACCTGTTCCTGAGAATGCTGCCCACCCCTGAACCTCCATCGCCAAGGGAAGAGCCTTGGTGAAATCTGTGGCTGAACAGCCAATGGAGAGGAAAAAGGACAGATTCCTCCCTATGAAGAGGGAGGATGTGTTGGAGGGCTGAGTGGGGTTTCTCTTCAGTGAATGTAACTACCATAACTTGCTGATTCAGAGGAACTAGCGGAAATTGAAGGATTCATCTTGTGGAAGAGTTTGCTGAGGAGCACCATTTGCTGGCCAGCCAGGAAAGTGAAGGAAGACAGGTTGGTCCCTCCTGATTCTTTCCCAGGCACAGTAGACCTAGTTGGGCCCCATCAGTGGTTTCTTAACCCTGTTTTGACTACTTAAACAGGGCAATATTAAAGTGTTAGAAAAAATTAAACTAAAAATCAAAGAAAAGCTTTGAAATAAAAGCACTAGGTAAGAGAAATTGATCAACAGAAAAAAATCACCAAAATGAACAGATGTCTAGGCATCAACAAAAGAAAACAACCCACACTAAGAAACAGAAAGATAGGGTCCAGCCCAAGAAACAAACCAAGAATCCGGATGAGACACAGGATTTAAGACAATTAATAAATGATGTTAACACAAAACTCCACAATTAATTTAAGGAGATGAAGGAAAATATGACTAAAGATATAAAAGATATTAAGATGATATTGTGTGAGCATAAAGAACAATTTAAAGCCTGCAAAAAATGTAACAGAGCTTATGGATATGAAAGACACAATTGATATGATTAAAAAGACATTAGAGACATTTACAGCAGATTTGAAGTGTTAGAAGAACAAATAAGTGAATTTGAAGGCAGAACAGAAAATATAAGAGAACAGGCAGTGAAAAGAATGGAAAAAATTGAACAGCGAGCGTCTCAGGGAATTGAATGAAAACATGAAACACACAAACATATCCATTAGAGGAGTCCCAGAAGGAAAAGAGAACATAAAAGGGTTAGAAAGAATATTCGAGGAAATACTGACTGAAAAATTTCCAAGCCTTATGAAAGGCATGACTATCAATATTCCAGAAGGACAATGTACCACAAACAGAATAAATCTGAATAGACCTACTCCAAAACATATTCTGTTCACATTGTCAAAGGCCAAAGATAAAGAGAGGATTTTGAGAGCAACAAGAGAAAAGCAAAGTGTTAATTACAAGGAAGCTTCAATAAGGCAAAGTGTCAATTTCTCATCAGAAACCATGAAGGTGATAAAGCAGTGATACAATATATTTAAGGTACTGAAAGAGAAAAACTGTCAGCCAAGAATGCTTTATCTGGCAAAACTCTCTTTCAGAAATTAAGGTGAGCTTAAGTCTTCACAGACAAAAACAGAGTATGATACCAAGAGACTGAATCTACAAGAGATATTAAATGGTGTGTTACATCCTGAAAGTAAAAGATAAGGGAGAGAGCCCTGGAGTGGAGTGTAGAAATAAAGAACACAAGTAAGAGAAACTGAAGGGATAAAAGACAGACAATAGTAAGATATGACAATAGGAAGCCCAAGTAAGCAACACATTTATAGTAGTAACACTAAATGTTAATGGATTGTACTCCCCAATTAAAAGACATAGATTGATAGAATGGATAAAAAGGAAAGAATGAGCCATTCATTTGTTGTCTGCAAGAGAATCACCTTAGATGCAAAGACACAATCAGGCTGAAAATGAAAGATTTGAAAAAGATATTTCACACTAATAGCAATAAAAAGGTAGTGGGAGTAGTGATACTAATATCAGGTAAAATAGAATTTAAATGCAAAACTGCTCTAAAAGATGAAGAAGTTTACTATATATCAATACAGGTGACAATTCACAAAGAATAAATAACAATAACAAATATGAATGCACTTAACATAGTGCCCCAAATTAGGGGAGACACACATTGGCAAATTGAAGGGAGAACTACAATAATAGTTGGATACTTCAACAGTCCACTCTTAGCATTAGATAGAACTCTGGGCAGAGGATAAATAAGGAAACTGAGAGCTTGAATAATATGAGAAATGAGCTAGATTAAATAGACAGTTATAGAGCATTACACCCCCAAAATAGCAGGATATACATTCTTCTCAAGTGCTCATGGATCTTTCTCCAGGATAGACCTTATGCTAGAGCATAAGTAAGAGCTCAATAAATTTAAAAACACTGAAATTTTACAAAACACTTTCTTTGATCATAATGGAATAAAGTTTGAAATTAATAACAGACAGAAAAGGGAAAATTCACAAATGGAGATTAAACAACACACTCTTAAATAATCAGCAATTCAAAGAAGAAATTGCAAGAAAAATCAGTAAATACCTCAGAACAAATTACAACAAGAACACAACATATCAAAACTTATGGGATACAGCAAGGCAGTGCTGAGAGGGAAATTTACAGCCCTCAATGCTTATATTAAAAAGGAAGAAAGAGCTAAAATAAAAACTCTAAATGCATACCTGGAGACATTAAATAGCAAACCAATCCCAAAGCAAGCAGAAGGAAATAAATAATAAGGATTAGAGCAGAAATAAATGAAATGGAGAATTTAAAAATAGAAAAAATGAACAGAACTAAAAGTTGGTTCTTAGAGGAGATAACAAAATCCATAAATCCTTACATAGTTTAATAAAGAAAAAAGAGAGAAGATTCAAATAAATGAAATTGGTAATGAAAAAAGTGACATAACCACTGATCCAGCAGAAATAAAAGAGTTCATAAGAGGATACTATGGACAACTATACACCAACAAACTAGACAACACTGATGAAATGGACAAATTTCTGTAAACACATGAACAAACCACATTGACTCTAGAAGAAATAGAAGACCTTAACAAACCAATCATAAGTAAAGAAATAAAAAGTCTTCAAAACCTCCCAAAAATGAAAAGTCCAGTACCAGATGGCTTCACATGTGAGTTCACAAATCATTTAAAGAAGATCTAATACCAGTCTTGCTCAGCTCTTTTAAAAAATTGACCAGAAAGAAACACTACCAAATTCATTCTATGAAGGTAATATCACCTAATAACAAAGCCAAAAAATGATATTATGAAAAAAATTACAAATTTCTTTAATAACTATAGATGCAAAAATCCTCAAGAAAATACTTGTTAACCAAATTCAAAAACACATTTAAAAATTATACATCATAATCAAGTGGGCTTTATCCCAGGTATGAAACGGTGATTCAACATAAGAAAATTAATTACTGTAATATACCATATTAATAAATTAAAGAAGAAAGATCACATGACCATTTCAATAGCTACAGAAAAGACATTTAACAAAATACAACATACTTTTTTGATAAAAACGCTCTGAAAGGTATGAATAAAAGGAAACTTTCTCAATATGATAAAGTGCATATATGAAAAACCTATAGCTAACTTGTACTCACAGGAGAAAGAGTGAAAGCTCTCCTACTGAGATCAGGAAAAAGATAGGATTCCCACTCTTTCCACTGTTATTCAATATGGTGCTGGAAGTTCAAGCTAGAGTAATTAGGCAAGAAAAAGAAATAAAAGGTACCCAAATAGGAAATGAAGAAGTAATACTTGCATTGTTTGCTGATGATATGATCCTATATTTAGAAAATCCTCCAAAATCCACAACAAAACTATTAGAACTTATAGACAATTTCAGCAAAGTGATGGAATACAAGATTAATATGCAAAATCAAAAGTATTTCTATACACTACTAATGAGCAATCTGAGGAGGAAGTCAGAAAAAAATTCCATTTACAATAGCAACTCAAAGAATAAAATATTTCAGAATAAATATAACCAAGGACATAAAGGACTTGTATTCAGAAAGCTATAAAATATTCTTAAAGAAATCAAAGATGGTCTAAATAAATGGCAGGATATTCTCTGTTCATGGAAGATGAAATATCATTAAGATGTCAATTCTACCCAAACTGATCTACAGATTAACACAATTCTGATAAAAATTCCAATATCCTTCTTTGTAAAATTGGAAAAGCCAATTATCAAATTTATCTAGAAGAATAAGTGGCCCTGAATAACCAAAGATATGATTTTTAAAAAGAATGAAGTTGGAGAACTCTCATTTCAGACTTTAAAGCCTATTATGTAGCTACAGTGGTAAAAACAGCATGGTAATGACATAAAGATAGACAGACTGTGCAATGGAATCTTATCAAAGTTCAGAAATAAACCCTCACATCTATGGCCAAGTGATTTTTGACAAGTCTGTCAAACCACTCAGCTGGGTCAGAACAGTCTATTTAACAAATGGTGCTTGGAAAACTTGTATCTAAAAGAAAGAAAAAGGACCTTTATCTCACACCTTACCCAAAAATGAATTCAAAATTGATCAAGGACCTAAATATAAAAACTAGAATCATAAAACTACTAGAAACTGGAAGAAAATGTAGGGAAACATATCCAAGATCATGTGTTTGGTGGTGATTTCTTGGACCTTATACCTAAAGCACAAGCAACAAAAGACAAAACAGATAAATGGAAATGCCTCAAAATTAGACACTTGTGCACTTCAAACAATTTTGTAAAGGAGGTGAAAAGACAGCCAACTCAATGGGAAAAAAATGTCCCGAAACCAAAAATCTGATAAGGAATTGAATTTCCATGTTAAATAAAGAGATTGCATAATGACAAAATGACAAAAAACTCAATTTAAAAAAAAGGCAAAAGAATTGAATGGAGATTTCTCCAAAGTAGAAATACAAATCACCAAAAGACACATGAAAAGATATTCAACATCACTAGCTGTTAGGGAAATACAGATCAAAACTACAATGAGATATCATCTCATACCATACAGAATGGTCATTATTTGAAAAACAGAAAACTAAAAGTGCTGGAGAGGATGTGGAGAAATAGGAACACTCCTTCACTGTTGGTGGGAGTTTAAATAGTGCATCCTCTGTGGAAGACAATTTGGTAACTCAGGAAACTAAATATAGAAGTGCCATATGATCTGGAAGTCCTGCTACTAAGAATATAACCAAAAGAACTGAAAGCAAGGATGAGAACAGATATTTGCACACCAATGTTCATAGTGGCATTATTCACAATTGCTAAAAGATGGAAACAATCTAAGTGTCTGTCTACCAATGAATGGATAAGATATGGTATATTCATACACTGGAATATTATTCAGTTGTAAAAAGAAATCAATTGACATGACAACATGGTGGAACCTTGAGGATATTATGTTTAGTGAAATAAGCCAGACACAAAAGGATGAATATTGTATGGTCTCACTGATATGAAATAAATACAATGAGTGGACTTACAGAGCTGGACTATGAAGTGTAAGTTGGTGGGAGATGGAATGTGGGATGAAAAAGGGGAGATGATACTGGATGTTTCTAGAATTTTTAATAAGGTCAAATGTAAATAAGAGGTAATGGTTGGACTTGATGGTAAAACATTATAATGAATGTAACAAACACTGTTAAATTATGAATGTGATTGTGACTGAAACAAGTGGTCTAGGGAGATTAATGTTAGTTGGAGGACAGCTGGATGATAATATAGGGAATGTATAACAATGCTTTTGGCAGTAGAAGAGGATTGTAGTTAATATAAATACAGGAATGTTCTACTACAAGGAGTTAAGAATGTGGTGATATACGGGAAAAATATGACTAATGTTATCTATAGATTATAGTTAACAACAACATTGTAATGTTTTTGTAGCTAAGACAAAATTGATGTTATATCTTGACCTTTAGGTCAAAAAAAAAAAAAAGAGAATATGGGGTTTGGCTTTGTGAGATATGAATATATATAGGCATTTTTTCTCTTCTTTTTT
>JAQZBX010051454.1:0-19381 GCA_029593785.1 Cabassous unicinctus | reverse complement strand
GAAAAAACAAAAAAGAAAAAGAAGCATAAGAAACACAGTAGGAAGAAGAAAAAGAAGGCTGCTAGTTCAAGTCCTGATTCTCCATAACATTAAGTAAAATCAGGATTCCCTTATAAAGAAAGTGCAATGTCTAAGGAAATTTCAACTGTGAAAATTATGACATATTTACTAAAATGCATGATTTTTCTTGTTTTTAGAATTATTCCTGGACTTTCCAGTAGCCACTCAGATGCCACTGTGTGAAAGGGCCATAATTGTTGCCTGCTGCTTGAACATCTTTTTTTTCCTCTCTCTCTCTCTCAGTGCGTAATAGCTCTGGGAGATAATACACTGCAGTCGTACTAGTGGTTCAGATATTTGGGGATAAAGTGAATATTTTTTACAAAATTACCTAATAATAAATCAACAGAAATTGAATCTGAATACATCTTTAAGATGTTATCAGAAATATCCAGAGAGCTTTAGTTAGCATTTTTGAAGTAGGAATTACATTGATATTCCAAAATCCTGACTGTAGATAAGTGTATTTTAATTTTTTTCCCTTGTATACTTTTTATTTACCTGGGGGAAGGAACTTTCAGGGTGTGGGGGGGTGGTTTGCTATCTCTTTAGCTAGCAGAATAGTGTGCCTTTGATCCTCACACATCCTGTTTTTGTGGATGCAGCAGCCATGCTTCCTGGGGAGGTCAGAGCTGGATACCAGCAATCTTACCCTTTACTGAGCTTAGTGACATCCTTGAACTCTGCCTTATGCTGCACCAGAGAAATGGCCCTGTGCAGCATGAGAAAACCCCAAAAGCTCTGGAATTTACCTCCACTTCAATAATTTTGAATATTTTTTAGCATTATAATGTGTTACGTCACGTGAATTAATTTTGACTACACTTTAGCTTTGGAGAGGTACTTTTTGAACTAGATAGCTAAAAGGTTCTAAAATGCATGTTTTATACTCTTTAAGTTTTAACTAGTCAGAAAGATTTTATGTAACCAGTATAGTTAAAAATTTTTTGTATGAACTTTGTTTAGGCTGCAATGTTTAATTTTTGTAACTCCTTACTCTTGCTATCTTAAGTTCATTGCTGTATTTAATGGCATACTTGCCAAGATATTTAGCATGTAAAAAGCAGGTTTGGATATATTTTTTTTAACAGCTTCATATTGAAGCTGAGACTTAACATAAACAAGTTGAGTGGCAGGCCTGTTATGCTGTGTCTTGTTACATAAAGCTATTGCCAGAATCTTAGTAAATATAATGTTTTAAAAGTTTCTGTGTTTGCATATTAATAACAAACTATGACAATTTAAATTTAAATAAGAAATACATTATTGCTCTTCCTGTGTCATATTTTACTAAGATTTTGTGCCTCTTATCTCCCACTGAATTGTTTACTAATAATGTTAAAATGAATTGATAAATCACTTTCACTCTACATTTTTATATAATCAAGTTCTATTTAATATTAATTTGATGTACAATTATGCCTGTTACAGAGGGTGTGCTAATTAATAGTGGTATATGCACTAAACATTTTGGCATGACAAGAGGCTGAATAAATAGCTATTTTACTTAAAAATAGCTGTGTTCTTACCAGCTCTCTTTGGGTCACAAGTATAGTTATGAAGATATGACACCTACTATATGTTAAGTAATAGTCGGTTGTATCCCCACGTTTTTAGCTATAAAAATAATACTTTCCTTAGTATGTTTTTTTAAATTTTACACTTATAGCTTCATACTTTTCTATATGCTCTTGAGGACATATCAAATTTGAGGAATATTTTTACATCCAAAATAAATTTCTAAGAATTGTTCTTGAAAATTCTAAGAGATAAAGTTTATAAGGATATTTGTAAATCAGTTTTGCTATGAACATGAAAGTGTAGCCTTGCAGACTGGTCCAGTATATATTTTGAATTAGAATAGAGAGGAAGGTGATCTAGGAAAAAAAAATTCTTTCTGGTGTTGACTGTCTAGGAAACACCTTTTTCATTTATTCCTCTGATTGTAACCATAAAAGTTTTCTAGTAGGGTATGCAAAAAAAAAAAAGAAAGGGTTATATGTTATCAATATGTTCATCCCAAACTTATTAATAACATCTTTTTACTTTTTCCTCCCATTAATACACCCTTTTTCTTGAATTACTTTGCCATCAATTTTATAACACAAGTGTATTATTTGGATATTGATGCCAAGGGTAACTGCAAGAAAATTGGCTTGGGTCTGGATAGAAAAATTTACTTTATACCAGTGTTACTTCTTTCTGGTTGTCTTGGAGTCCTTCATTTACCCTTAGTATATTTAGGTGTTTTCAGTAGCATAAAAGTGTCTTGAGTTTATTTTATCCAGGGTATAGGCTCATATTCCTTCAATCATGATGTACTAAAAGTCTGTTGCCTAATTTTCTTTGATTTTATGGAGAACCATAGACTTGCCTCAGAAAAAATAAGTCAGAATGGCTATTCAGACTTTAGTAATAGGTTTCACACTTCTAAAATTTCCTGTTTTCAATTGAAAATCTATAAACATATGGTGTTTTCTTAAGAAAAATTGGAAAAAAATTTTATCAATTTATATTTGCCTTTTAAAACTCATTTTTATAATTTATAAAAAAAATTGGCAAGAATATGTCCTAAATTCTGAATACCGTTTTAGTTCAGTTTACTGTCTTGGTACATGGAAGGTCAGCAGATGGAATGGAAGATGTTTGTTTTCTCTACTAGGATTTTATGACAGTTGACATTTTAGCCAGCTTTGTTATAAATCACACCGTATTTTCCTACCAGTCAAACCTAAGTTTGAGAGGTAAAAGTAGAGTTTTATATCTCTCTAGAAGCTTCCAGATTGAGGCCCTTGTTTAGATATCAGAAGGTGCTTTGTTAAGAGTTTAAAGGAGGTTATAACCTTTGCAGATGCTGTTTATAGACTAGAATATTATTTTATTTAAATTTAAAGAATAAAGTTTTTAGTTTTATTTAGTTATTAATGATGTGTTCAAATAGGAGGAAAAACATCTTCATTTGTAGAATTTGTGCTGAGAAAGTGTTAAGTGGCAATTATATCAGACACCACTTTTGGTGGTGCTTAGTGTTCCCCCCTCCCCCTGCCCCGCAAAAAAAGAATAAATGTTGGAATTGCTATAATATTTCAGATCACAGTAACCTTAATGAATTTACTGCATTTGCTCTGGTTGGTAGAACCATTTTTGTATATTTTTCCAATTACTTGAGTACCTTCTGTGTTTGGTTGCTGGGATATTGTCATGGTCACATTCTATGATGGGTATAGAGTCATGACTATAGAATCAGTGGCAGCCAAGACGCCCAGGCTTGGAAAGTCTGCCGTGTGTTGAAGCCACACTTGACATGGACCAGAAGACTCTGAAGAAACTGGTGGAATCCATAACTAAAACTGTCAAAAGCTGTAAGTACTGACTAGACTTCCAATACTGCCTGAACAAATTTATTCAATCAAATATAAACATTGATAGATATATTGGCTTGACATTAGCAAGTGTTTTGTAACCCTAAAATAGAGCCCCTTTCTTTCCTATCTAATATTTTAGCCATTTTAAAAGTAGATAAGCAAGTGAACGATTATGCCTGTACTTACACAAGAAAACATTTTAATTACCAGGTGTCCTAAAATATATTTGGGTATGTGAGAAGAATTTCTTGAGAATTTTCATGACATTTTAAATACTGAAGGATTATCTGCCAACCAATGACTGATTTTATTATAGGCTAAAACTGAAATTTAATCAGAAATTTTAAATTACAAAGGTTTGCTTTGACGAGTTCCCTGAATTCTTTGGCTTTTCACACAAAACCCATACTGACAATTGATTCTGCACTTTAGGGGATTGATAAAGTATCTTTAAAGATACTTTAGGTGTTAAAGAAATAGCACGGTACTTTGCACATGGCAAGTGTTTAATTTTTATTGAAGCTAATCAATTTTAATAGATGTTTTGGAGTCCTCGCCCAGATTGTTTCAAAAAGTAATCTTACAAGGGGAGCAGATGTGGCTCAAGCAATTGGGTGCCCGCTCCCACATGGGAGGTCCTGAGTTCGATTCCCTATTCCTCCTAAAGAAGACAAGCTGCTGTGAGTGGAAGTGGATCAAGTGGTTGAGCACTCGCCTCCCACATGGGAGGTCCCAGGTTTGGTTCCCGGTGCCTCCTGAGAAAGATGAACAGACAGACGAGGGAGCCATCTCGGGCTGGGGCGGGGAGGGATAAAAAAATTTTTTAAATAATGAAAAAAAGTAATCTTAGAAAATTTTGTGTCTCAGGCATGAAAAGCAATCCTGACTGATAATTCTCAGAGAATATGTTTTTAGATAAGGCAGTTACTTTATTTTAGTCACTGTTCCATAGTCTCATTATTGGACATTTCCATTTTCCCTTGTGTGACCTTGAGAGAATGGGCACCACCTTGTCCAAGAATCTCATTGTTTACTTAATTCCATTTTCTCTTAATCCACCTGGGTTTTGAACTAACTCAGTTCTTTAGGCTCTTCTAGGGCCTGTTATGTATCCTTTTAAGTTGTGTAGTTCAGATCTGTCCTGCAGTTCTGGCCAATGCTGAATGTATCTGCTGCTTTCCTAACAGAGCTAGGATTTTATAGCATTCACAAGAAATTTTTGAATGCTTTTAAAATCTAATTCTACTCCCCCATCCTATAGGAATTGTTTTAGCAATGTCTGCTCCCTAAAATGTTTAATATAATTTACTAATAAAACAATTTCCTGAAATAGTCTGTAGGCATGAGTATGTAGTACTTGGTCAAGACCATGCTCCTTATAGTCTACAAAGTAGATAATTATTATTGTAATTATTGTTTCACAATAGGAATGAGTGGCAGTTTTTCTTCCTTTTTCCAAAGTTTTTGATGCATTAATTTTCAAGTTAGGATTGAAAATTCAGGCCCTGAATGCTTAAATGTAGTTCACTCAAGGTCCTACACCAGTGTAGCCAGATTATTGTATTATTGTTTTACACTCAGATTACTGTCAACTGACATTTATTGAGTTCTTTGTTGGCCAGACATTGTTCATCATTGTTTATTCTCAGAACAAATCCAGTCTTACCTATTTTTGCATGAGGAGACAAAGTCTTAGATTAAGTAGTCTGTCTAAACTCATAAAGCTAGTGAACTCTTCTGATAGAGGCAGTTAGAACCCAGATAGTCTGATGCTCAAGCCTGCATTCACACAATCTTTATTTCTCAAATTAATTCTGCTGGCCAGTGCTGTAGACAGCCCTCGTGGTCTTTCCCTATATATGGTCATTTAATTGCACAGTGAAAATTTGTTGATTTAGCTCAATCCTTGGATTCCTCTAGTAGAGACCAGATAGACACTCATCTTCCTCTCATGACCAGAATTTGACTTATTGTTTAGGAGTAGGGAGGGCTTAACAGAGCTAGTACTGTCTTGACCTCATCCCAAGAAGGGACTGTCTATTTCTCTCAGTGTACAAAGTTCAAATGTGTCCCAATGGCAGAAAGTTGAAATGGTTTTTTCTGGGCTTTTTAGACTACTTAGGAAGGAATCCTTTTAACTTTCTAGGTTCTGATATGCCAAGGGGTCTCTTCTAGTCCAAACCATTACCACTACATGATTCCTCTCAGATCCTCAGAAAGTTGGTTACCTCTATTGGCCTCACAAAGGAAATTCATTACCTCTCCAAGTAGCTGATTCCTTTTTTTTTCCCCGGACTGCTTTAGAATGTTTTTTATTCCAGATTTAGTGTAACTTCTACCCATTTGATCATCACTGGGTAGAAGTTATACTATAGAATAAAAAACATTCACCTGGTAGCTAGAGCTGCAATGTCCAATATGGTAGCCAGATGGGTGGCCATTTAAGTAATTAAAGCTAAATAAAGTTAAAAATTCAGTTACTTGTTCACACTAGCCATGTATTGGGTGGTCGCCACTGAACTGGACAGCACAGATATAGAACATTTAAGTCATTTCAGAAAGTGCTATTGGATAGCACAACTCTAACGTCATGTAATAAATCTAGTCCCTTTTCCAAATAATAACCCTTGAATCTAGTGGAGAAGACAGGTGAGTAATTACTTCAGGGTGTAATAAATGCAGTTGTGAAAGTAGTACAACATACAGAGAAAGGATGATCTGGGGTAATAGGAACTAAAGGAGGTCTTTTCAAAGGTGGTGGTGTCCAAGACCATTTGAGGGCATGAACTGTTGAGGAAACTGTAAAAATAGTTTGTTTGTTTGTTTTTTAAAAAAAGAAAAATGACATGGTGTTTTCGGAGACTGTTAGTAGTTCAGTATTGCTGGAATGTAAGGAAGAGACAAAGGGTTTTTCAAGGTGGGCAAAGGCTAGCTAGCAGAAGTCCTGTATTCCACATTAAAGAGCTTGTCCCCCCTCCCCCTTTTTTTTCCTATAGGCAGTGGAGATAGAAGTTGGGTTTTTTGTTTGTTTGTTTGTTTTTAGAATGCTCACTTGGACAGTAGCATGGAAGAGAATTGAAGATAGCTATAATGAGCATCAGCTTCAAGGACATTGCAAACTGTGCAGTGTCACAGGGCCTTATGCTTGGTTTAATGTTCTCTTGTTATTGACTTAAAATAATTTTTGAGCAAGGGACCTACCTTTTCATTTTGCACTGGGCCTTCCAAATTATATAGCTGATTCTATGTACATCTTATTCAAATTGTGGTAGGATAAGTATTTCCACTATCAGAATCACCTAAGGATTTGTGTTGAAAATGCAGTTTCCTGGGTACCACCACTTACCTAAGTCTTTGGAAGTGGGGCCAGGGGATCCAAACTTTTGACTCCAGATATTAGACATACTGAAGATTCCTGACCTAAGTTGCCCTTTTCAGGTGAAATTTCAGTTCTGTCAACCTAATATTAATTCCTCATTTGATAATTGAGCTTGGAATCAGTCAGTATTTTTCAGATGTAGTGTCATTTAGCCATAATGTTTACACTTGTAAATTAGTGAACTTTTTTTTTTACCTAAGTGAAGAATTTTAAAATCATTCCAAATAAGTTTCATGTTTGATTCAACTGATACTTTTGGAATCTAGAGGTAATTTTGGATACTCTCATCCAGCATATTCCTTAACCATCTTCTAAACTTGCCAAGTACTCCAGTAGCTGTCATTTCTTCACCAGACATTGAGAGCCTACCATTGTGCTAGGCACTACTGAATATTGAATATAGTAACATGCTGAACAGCATCTTTTGAATAAAAGTGTTCAATCAGTTGTGTGTCTATAATTTTTCAGCCTGCATTTTTATATCTTGACTATAAGAATGCCATTATGAGATTTTGTCAGGAGCTTTGCTAAAATCCAAATACGTTGTAAACTGCATTTCTCTGATCTGTTTCTACCAGAGGAAGGAAATAAGTTAAATCTGGTATAATTTGCCTTTGTGAATCCATGAGCTCTTCTTCCCTGAATTTTTGTAAGTTTTTAATACAACTAGTCCTTTCCTGGCACTTGGCACAGAACTACTTCAAGGTCCACTAGTCTCAGTGTTTGGCATCCACTTTCTTTGTGAGACTAATAATGGGCCAATATGTATGTATTTCATGTGTTAGTATATATACATGTTTCCTAGCTGTCCGCCGAGAGGGCCTAGAAGCAGTGACACCCCAATAGCAACAGACATACCCAGCATCACCCAGCATCCAAATTTTGGCTTCTAAATACCATTCTCCAGTTAAAAAAAAAAAAAAAGCCAGGGCTCCTTGGAGAAAAGGTTGGACAGGGAAATATAAGATGAGCCTGGAAAGCAAGGAACTGTTCAAAAGCAAATGTATGGGGATATGTCAAAGAGACACTTGGCAACATGAGAGCCTCCAATGGCCAAAGCTGGAAAAGTTTAAGCAACAAAATACAGTATTGGAATATAACCCATAGTATAAAATATGAGTCCATAATGATAGGAATAAATGATTGAATAAATGGAGGACAAAGGGATATTTCTTCCCTACAGAAGCATTCTAATATATATTGATACCCCTTCCCAGGAAGTGGGGGTTAATGCTCGAGTGTGGGCTGCACTTAGTGACTTTGCTTCTAAAGACTAGACTATGGAAAGGAAAAAATAGAAACTACGGTGGCAGACTAAACAAGTGATCAAAGTTAATATCACTCATGAGAGTCATATTGATTTCATTTACCCCTGACAGGATGTGATGAGAATGGCACTTTAACTTTGTGGTATTCTTCCCCAAAACAGCCAGTCTAATGAGAAAAATATTAAGACAAACTCAAATTGGGGAACATTCTCCAAAATATGTGACCAGTACTTTTAAAAAAACTCACAAGTTGGAAAAGACATGATGTATCTTTGATTGGATTCTGGATTTTTTTTTTTTTAAAGTACCTAAGTGGAAAAACTTAAAATCTGAATAAAGTAGTTTAGTTAATAGTAATTATGACAGTTGGAAGTTCTTTTATGGATTGCAAAAAGAAAAAGATGATGTTTTTGAGCTAATCCATTCCTGTTGGTGTGAGACCCTTTTGATTGGATTATGTCAGTGAGGTGTGAGCCAGCTTGGATCCCCGCCCCCTTGGGGACTGATATAAACAGAAGAAGGAAGCTACTATTTTGATCTGCCATGTGAGAGGAAGGACTCCAGGTTCGCCCACAGCTGAGATCAAGAAGAGATGACTGGCCACAGCTGACTTAAGGGAGAAACTAGAGACCAGCAGATCCACCATCTAGCTTGATTGCCACATGGCAGGATGCTAGCATCAACAGTAGCTGACTTTGATGAGAAGGCATCTCTGATGATGCCTTGATTTTGACATTTCATGGCCTTGGAACTGTAAGCTCTTACTGTATATAAAAATCCCCGTTATAAAAGCCAACCCATTTCTAATACTTTGTATCAGCAGCCCTGTGGCAAACTAAGACAGTAATGTGCCAATGTTAATTTATTACTTTTGAGAAATGTGCCGTGGTTATGTAAAATATAAACATTTAGGGAGAAACTGAGTGAAGAGTATATCTCCGCATTACTTCTATTAGCCTAAAATCATTTTGAAATAAAATTTTAGTTAAAACCATAAACATGCCCATGTTTTGCATCTCAATCCCATTCCCATTACCCGTGGTTTTCCCAAGGCCTTTAAACATCATGAGATGTGAGCTACACATGCTAAACAAAAATCTTTTAACAAACTCTTCAGGTGATTTGTATGCATATTAAAATTCAAGAAGCATGAGTTTAGGGTAAATAATAAAACAAGTACAAAGCAAAACAAACTACCTAAAAATAGAGAACTTTAGAAAATTATAAGGACTAGACAATATTACTCAGCTGTTAAAAATAGTGTGTATGGAAATTGTGGGGCGGCTGTGATGTGTTCATTGAAACCATGATAAAAGTGTACATGAAACTACACCTAGAAAGTAAAATCATACACCAAAATGCTAACATTTATGTTAGAATTACGGATTTTTTTTTTCAGTTTTTTTGGAAATGATTGTGTTGTTTTGGTTTTTTTTTAATTAGAGAAGTCGTGGGCTTACACAAAAATCATGCATAAAATACAGGATTCCCATATATCACCTGATTATTAACGCTTTGCTTTGGTGTGGTACATTTGTTAAAATCGATGAAATCAGATTCTTATAATGTACTTTTTTTTTTTTTTTAAGTTTTAGTTTATATACAAAGAACTAGTATTGTTTTGGTCTGGTAGATGTCCCGGACAGTCCATTCAAGGAAGATCAATTAGTCCAACTTCATGAAGCCTATATCCTTCACATACTGATGGAAACACTGGCGGCACATATTGAGACTGTATTTCCGGATCAGACCATGTCGGTTTGAGCAGAGACGGCAAGTGTGGTAACCCTGGCCGAATTTTCGTGGATCGCTCCAGTAGAGCTGCTAGGGACCCATCTTTCAGGGCACAATGAGGGGAAGGGGCATATAATTGTACTATTAACTATAGTCCATGGTTTAATTTAAGGTTCACTGTGTTGTGCAATTCCATGGATTTTTTTTTTTAATTTTATTCTAGTATCATATATACAACCTAACATTTCTCCTTTTAACCACGTTCAGATATGTAATTCAGTGCTGTTAATTATGTTCACAATGTTGTGCTACCTTTACCACCATGCATTACCAAAACTTTTCCTTCATCCCAAATAGAGAACCTTTTCATTTGAAGCTTTAACTCCCTATTCCCTACCCATCCATACCCTGTCCCCTGAAACCCACATTCTAGATCCTGACTCTTGAGTTTGCTTATTCTAATTATTTCATATCAGTAAGGTCATACAATATTTATCCTTTCATGTCTGGCTTATTTCACTCAACGTGGTGTCTTCAAGGTTAGTCCATATTGTCACATGTATCCAAACTTCATACCTTTTTATGGCTGAATACTATTCCATTGTATTTATATATCACATTTTGTTTATCCATTCATTTGTTGAGGTGCACTTGGGTTACTTCCATCTCTTCGCAAATGTGAATAATGCCAGTATGAAGATCTGTGTGCAAATACCTGTTTGAGTCCCTGCTTGGCATTCTTTTGAGTATATACCGTATTGCTTTTTAATGAATGTAGAAAATGTATAAATTTACAAAAATAAACTTGAATGTATGTCTATATGCATCCTGTCATGTTCTTGTTGGTGATTTCAAACTCCCACAATTTTTATCACTCCTACCTGTATATTTTATTTTTTTTTATTTTATTTGTTTTTAGGTACTGGGGCCGGGGATTGAACCTGGGACCTCGTATGTAGGAAGCCGGCGCTCAACCAGTGAGGCATATTGGCTCCCCTAAGATGGTTTTTTCGTTTGTTTGCTTGTTGTTTGTTTGTTTCTAGGAGGCACCAGGAACCGAACCCGGGACCTCCCATATGGGAAGCAGGTGCTCAACCTCTTGAACAACATTCACTCCCCTATAATCTTTCAAATTCATTCTGATTCCTTCTCAAAATGAGAGTTAAGTTATCCTTTGGCTTCCCCATTCATTGACTTATAGATCATGCCATAAGTTTATCAAAGGACAGGAGATTCCATCTTATGAATTTTACACTAGGGGTCACAAACTCAGATGTGTGCCTCTTGGGGCCAGTCAAGTATCAAATGAGTAAAGTTGGTAAAGTGTAAGGCAATAAGCTGTGGTAGGGATTGGACAGTGTGGCCCTTCAAAAGGGGCAGTTGATATTCTGTTCCAGCCTACTGTAGCTAAGTAGGCCCATTGTTTCAAGACTTTTCAATTCTTAAAGAAAAACGAAAGCAGAGTTTTAAAGCACTATGAAGTTCAAACAAAACATGTCTATGGGCCAAATTTGATTTGTTAGCCTGGTTGCTCAAATTTGATCCTTTGACTTAAAATTTCCTTGCAAAGTAAACATTTTTTTAGTAAATTGGAGCAGAAAGTCTCTTTGAATCTTGTCATGAACTATGATTCATTTTATTAAAATAATTATGAAATGAATTGTACATAATATTAGTATCATTTTTGTTTTCAGGACCATGAAATTTTGCTGGAAATGTACTTGCCTCACCAACTTTAATAAATACTATAACATCATCTAGCAAACTCTGGAGGATTTTTGCTGTTCTGGTTATCTACTGCCATTTAACTGATCATCCCAGCTGACTAGACTTAAGGCAACAATAATCATTTAATTATCTCTCATGGTTTCTGTGGGTCAGGAATTTGAGAAGGGTTTGGCTAGCTGGTTTTGGCTCAGGGTGTCTGGTGCAGCTGCAGTCAGATAGTGGCTCTAGCTGAAACAACAGGGAATTGGGGGGAGGGGGGCTGCTGGGGACTAGCCAGGCATCTCTCTCTCTCTCTCTTGACTTGTTTGGGCTTCTTCACAGGATGGCAGCCTCAGAGCAGCTGCATCCCCTTTTATGACCTACCCTTGTTAGTGACATAACCTTATTTTGACTACTCTGTTGGTTTAAAAGATCACAAAAATCCCCCCAGTTTCAAGTGGAGGAGACACAGACTCCCATTTCTATAAAAGGAGTGTCAAAGTCACATTGTAAGAAGAGTATGTGGGATAGTGTGGCAGTTTGATATTATTTATGAATTCCAAAAAGAGATATTGATTATGTTTGTAAACTGGTCTGTTCCTCTGGGTGTGATACCCTTTGATTGTATTAGATCCAGCTGAATGTCTCTGATTAAATTATGTTAAGATTAGGGCTTTGATTCAACCATGTCATTAAGAGTGTGATTCAGCGCTCAGTCCCAGCCCCCTTGGTGGGCTGATGAAACAGACTCTCACACGAATGTAGACACACAGAGAAGAACACAGAGGAAGAGAGACAGTTCATTAGACACAGCAGAGGCCCCAGGAAGAGAGATGAGCCTGATAGTCTACAGCTGACCTTGTGAAGAGAACAGAGCAGCTGAGCCTGGAAAGAAGCCCCAGAGGAAGAGAGACGAGCCTTATGCCAGCCTACAGCTGAGATTAGAAGAAGCTGGAACCACGGAGCCTTACGAGGAAGAAGGAAAGCTGAACCCTTGCAGACATCACCTGCCATCTTGCTTCAACACATGGCAACAGAGTTTGGTGAGAAAGTACCTCTTACGGTACCTTGAGTTGGACTCTTTAGGGCTTTGTGACTGTAAGCTTCTGTCCAAAATAAATACCCTTTATAAAAGCCAACAGAGTTCTGGTACTTCGCATCAGCACCCTTTTGGCTGACTAATACAGATAAGATATTACCATCATCTTTGGGAAAATACAGCCTGTCACATCTAGATTTACCATTCATGAGGCAGTTATAAGAATATGCTGCCAAAGTGATCTTTCTCAAATGCAAATCTTACCCTGTTAACTTGCTAGTTAAAACTTCTCAGTAAGCTCCCAGTTGTCTGTAAAGTCAAGCTATTCTGCCATCCATCCACACCAAACCATGTGTAGCTCTCAGAACATGCCAGACTTCAGCTTGCCTCTATGCCCTCAAGCTGCCCTCTCTGGCAAATGCCAATTCCTTTGGCAGGCCTTAACTCAATTGACATCTCCTCCTTAGGACTCTGCTTAATGCCCTTGTCCACCAATTGATTATTCCTTCCTTTGGGCCACTGCCATACAGCACCACTCATAATGCTTGTAATACTTTATTATGCTTTCTTCTTTCTGAACACACTTGAGGGCAGGAACCATGGTCTTTTCAGTGCCTGGTTCATGGGAGACCCTTAATAAAGGCTTATTGATTAGTAAAAATGACCTTTACTCCTATTGCAAGGCTTCACAGTTATAGTGTGCTTATACTAAATAAGAAGCCTGAGAATCAAATTCAGTTTGTAAAATAATATTAGATACTTTTGTCATTGCTTATAATTTAGATTTAATCAACCAATATCCTAAGAGTCAAATTATTCTTTTAACCACAGTAGAAACCCTACTGTTTTAAACTGCATGTTTGCTTTGTATTCAATTCATTGATTCCACCTGAAAAATAACTATTTCTTTCTCCTTCCCCACAGAAGAAGGAAGGAAGGAAGAAGGGAGAAGGGAAAGAGGAAGGAAAGGGAAGAGATAAAAATAGTTAACAGCTTTCCTTTCTAACTCTAGTTCTCTCAAGTAATCTTTGATTCATAGAATTAGACTTTTAGAGACTGAAGGAATCTTAGAGATCATCTAGGACTTTATCCTATTTTTATAGGTGAGGACACTGAGGCAAAAAGAGGACATGTGGTTTGTCTGAAGTCTCTCAACTATTTAGGATAAGAAGCAGAAGTGGTACCCATATGCTAACATCTTAGTATCCCAATCCACTAAACCCAATCCCTTGGTCCTCAGTTCTGACAGTGCATCAAAATCACCTGTGTACTTTGTAAATATACTGTTCAGTAAGTCTAGAGGGAAAACCAATAACATAAATATTTAAAAGTTCCAGTAATTTGTTATAAAATCCCACTGAGATTTCTCAGTTTCAGGCTCCCTTCCCCACTGTCTTGGCTTGAGTCTTTTGTGGACCCTAGAAAATTATGTTCTTTAGCTGACCCATTCCTGTGAATGTAAACCTATTTATGTGGGACCGTTTGATTAGATCACTTTTTATTAGATCGCTTCAGTTAAAGGCCTTTGATTAGATTGAGGGACCCAGAGTGGGTCTTAATCCTTTACTAGAGTCCTATATAAATGAGGCCAGGGGAGAGGAAAAGCCACCATTTTACCCTGCCATGTGAGAGAGGACTCCAGGATTACCCGCAGCCTCAGAAAGAGAAACCCAAGAGGCTGAGAGAGGCCCGAGGCTGGAATCAGTGGAACAGCTAAAGCTGAAGCAACAAGGCCAAGAAGAGAGGGGAGAAACAAACCATATGCCTGATTGCCTATAGCTGAGCTCAGGGAGAAAATGAGCCTGGAGGAGAAGGCAGAGACCAGCTACCATTTTGCCTTGCCACATGGCAGGAGGCCAGGACCACGAGCAGCCATACTTTGGTGAGACAGTATCTCTTGACGATGCCTTAAATTTGGACATTTTCACAGTGTTGATGAAAGAAATAATTGGGAGACATTCTGTAAAGCAAGAAGGAAGTTTTAATTGAGCAAGAGCAGCATGCATGAGGAGTAGCACCAAATGGGGTTCTGCTTGAAAGGCTAAGCTGTAGAAGCAGCTTATATGGCTGTTCAGGAGGTGGAGGGGCAGGAAGAGTGAGGGATGTATGGGTTAATCAGGGTGAAGTGTCCTTGGACAGCAGTCGGTTAATCAGCAAATTGCAGGAGCAGGATGTTTGTGCAAGATGTGGGACATCTGGTGACTTTTAGCCAACTCTGTTGCCAGCCTTAACTTGTTTACTATAGTTTCCTTTTGTCCAGGGGCAGCGGTCTTTGCTACTACCACAAAGGATCATTTGTATGTCACCTTAGCTCAGTTGACCTCCTTTTCTTCTTCACAGTTCCACTGGAAAAAATGGAAGTTCAAGCAAATCAAGGTGGTTAGTAAAGTCATTTACCATTCCATTTTCGCAACAGCCTTTGAACTGTCAGCTTTTACCTTAATAAATTCCCATTATAAAGGCCAACCCATTTGTGATATTTTGCACTGGCAGCCTTTAGCAAACTAAGGTACTCACTTTCTGTACTCATTTCAACCTCCCTAGTCCAAGCCCCGATTATTCCAAGCTTGACTTCTATGTTTCAAGCTTTCCATCTTCAATACAACTTTGCCAGATGAATTTTTCTAAACCATTTTTATTGTCATGGCCTTCCTCTGTTCCAAAATCATCAATGGTTTAAGGTAAAGATTCTCAACTCCTAGTGCACTGAAGAGTCAGCTGACCTCTTGTTTAAAAACTGATTCCTGAGCACTTAATATTAGATGCTGATAATTCTGATGATAAAGAAGATACAAATACTTCCGGGAAGATGGCAGAATAGAAAGACATGGGACTCTCTTCTCTCCCAGAAAAATAGCTAGAAGACAGGAAGAAACAGCCTGGGGAAAAAATGTTCTAAGGTTTAGGACACCAGGGGAAGCCTGGACACCACCCAGAAGACAGAGGGACACAGGAAAAAAAATCTCAAAGACCATGAGTACAAGCTGCAGCTGCAGCCACCAGCACCCTTCCCCCACCCTATGAACAGATAATGTTGACTTCTCCATCCTCAGACTGGCAGCTACAGACAGAAGGGGCGTAGGGATTCACCTCCCCAGGAAATGGGAGAGGGATGCAGCCTAAGGCTGATTCAGCTTTTGTCCAACAAATTTGGTCTGCTGTGTCCCTCGAGCTGTTTCAGGCCAGGAGGGGGCCACAACATTGTTTGCCCTTGGAGCTGACACAGGACTAAAGAGATCAACCTCTAAATCACCATCCCTACTGACCAGGACTAGTTCTTGAGGACACAGAGAGGAGTGGAATTATTTCCTACCCAAGAAAAGATAGGGGGCTGCCAGCAAAGTTTGGAGAACAGACTCTGAGAAAGTTTGAATTGAAGCCTCTGAATAGCCTCCATGCAGGATCCTCTGTCACAGTGTTGCAGTGGGTGTTACAGAGAAAAAACTCTGACCAGGTTTTGAACTGAGAGGCTGCCAAAGAGTGTCACCTGCTGGCAGACGAAGAAAGTGCATGTGAGGAAATTAAAAGTAACTGAGAGAGGCTTTTTCCAGCCTTTACAGCCTCTCTCCCCAAAGCCCTGGGAATCAGGCCAACAACCCACTACTAGGTCCATGCCCCAGATTTGAGCAACTAATAAGGACAATCCTAAAGACCTAGAACAGTTTGAACCAAGAATCAAAGACTGGCAGTAACACAGCCTCTTGCCACTAAATCCCTATGAAAGAGAGAAAAATTGAGCATCATAGTAAACTCCCCAACATAAGATGCCTAGACATGAGCAAAAAATTACAAGCCCTACTAAGAAAATGGAAGAAATGGTCCAAGGAAAGGAATATATTAAAATCCCAGATAAAAAGACACAGAATGTAATACAATTAATCAATGAGATTACTACAAATTTCCAAAATCAAATTAAAGAGTTGAAAGAAAATATGGCTTAAGAGATAAAGGACATCAAGAAGACACTGAGCAAGCACAAAGAAGAATTTGAAAATCTGAGTAGAAGAATAACAAAGCTCATGGGAATGAAAGACACAATAGATGAGATAAAAAAACATATTAGAGGCATAGAACAGCAAACTCAAAATGGTAGAAAGAATAAGTGATACAGAAGACAGAACAGATGAAATTAAAGAGAGAAAAGAACAGAGAGAGAAAAAAATGGAAATATTTGAGCAGGGGTTCAGGAAGTTGAATGATAAAATGAAGCACAACAACATATGTGTCATGGGAGTTCCAGAAGGAGACAAGAAGGGAAAGGGGGCAGAAACAGTATTTGAGGAAATAATGGTTGAAAATTTCCCAACTCCCATGAAAGAAATGAATCTACATGTCCAAGAAGTACAGTGTACTCCAATTAGAATAAATCAGAATAGCCTACTCCAAGATTCATACTACTCAGAATGTCAAACATCAACGATAAAGAGAAAATTCTGAGAAAAGCAAGGGACAAGCAAACCATCATATACAAGGGATGCCAAGTAAGACTTTTGGAGATTTCTCATCAGAAACTATGGATGTGAGAAGACAGTGGTATGATATATATAATTAGAATACTGAAAGAGGAAAAATGCCAGCCAAGAATTCTTTACCCAGCAAAATCATCCTTCAAATATGAAGGTGAGTTTAAAATATTCACAAATAAACAGAAACTAAGAGAGTTCATAAAAAAGAATTTGCTTTTGCAGGAAATATTAAAGGGAGCCTTACAACCCAGAAGAAAAAGACAGGAAAGAGAGGCTTGGAGGAGAGTATAGAAGGTAAGAATAGAAGAAAGGATAACCAAAAGAGTGAAAAATCAGATGAAAATAAGATAGGACATATGAAAACCAAAGAATAAATTGGTGGAAGAAAATAATGTATTTATAGGAATATCATTGAATATGAATGAATTAAACTCCCTGTAACCATTGGCCAATTAGATGTAATTATGAATTCCAAAAATATAATTGGATCATGCTTGTAAACTGATCTGTTAATCTGGGCATGATTAGGTTATGATTAGGGTGTTGAGCCCCACCCCTTGGTGGGTGGGGAATCGACTATAAAAGGCAAGGCAAAGGACAGAGGGAGCAGGTTTTGAAGCAGTCTTTTGAGAAGCAGCTTTGATGTTGGAAAGAAGGCCCCAGGAGAAGAGAAGTGAACTGTTCGCCTGATCGCCTACAGCTGACCTTGTGGAGGAAACAACAGCTAAGCCCGGAGAGAAACACAACCCCGGGAAGAGAGGAACTCAAGAAGCCTGAACCCTGGGCAAATGTCGGCAGCTGTCTTGCTCCAACAAGTGACAATGGACTTTGGTAAGGGAAGAAACTTATGCTTTATGGCCTGGTATCTGTGGACTTCTACCCCAAATAAATACCCTTTATAAAGACCAACCCATTTTTGGTATTTCACATTAGCACCCCTTTGGCTGACTAATACACTCCCCTATCAAAAGATATAGGCTGACAGAATGGATAAAATAACATGAGCCATCCATATGCTGCCTACAAGAGACTCACCTTAGACCCAGGAATACAAACCAGTTGAAAGCGAAAGATTACAAAAAGATACGCCATGGGAAGCAGATGTGGCTCCAGTGACTGAGCTCCCACCTAGTACATGGGAAGTCCGTGGTTCTGTTCCTGGTGCCTCCTGAAGAAGACAGCGAGCATACATGACAGGCAGGCATGGCAAGCTGACACAACAAGATGATGCAACAAGAGACACAAGAAGAAAAAACATGAGAGACAACAAAGCAGGGAACAGAGGCTCAAGCAATTAGGCACCTCCCTCCCACATTAGAAGTCCCAGGTTCAGTTCCCGGTGCCTCCTAAAGACACAGCAATTCTCGCTGTCCTGATTTTGTGATAATCAGGGTAGGCTAAATATTCACTACATTAGAAACCATGCATATGTCCCCAGACCTAGTTTTTCTCCCTAGGTCTGGTTTTTGGAATTCTGGTGATAAACTAAGCCTGATTTGTTATGTGACCATCCTGTATGGGGGAGGGGGGGACTGTAACTTTGGGTATCTTTGGTCAACCTTAGGAGATATAGCAGGGGATGGATGTGGCTCGGGTGGTTGGGCATCTGTCTCCCATGTGGAGGGACCTGGGTTCGATCCCCTGGACCTCTTGGTGAAAATGAAAAAGGGAAAGATATAGAGGGTGTGTGGGCCACCATCCCCATTCGCAGGTGCTCTGCCAGGCCCTGTGGGTGGGTGAACCGCCAGGCCTCGGCCTTGTGCGCGGGTGTGCCACCAGGCCCCGTGAGCCACGCAGCAGGATGATGATGTAACGGGAGAGTGACACAGGGGAGAGCCGAGACGAGACACACCAAAAAAACAGGAATTGAGGTGGCGCAGGTGGTAGGACACCTCTCTACCACGTCGGAGGTTCAGAGAGTCGAATCCCAGTGAAGATGAGAGTAGAGAGATGAGAAGAAAGGGCAGGAAATGGACAGAGTTGCCCAGCAAATGGACACAGAAACAGCAAAAACGGTGGAGGGGGGCTTAAAAATGGATAAAAGTAAATAAATAAATAAATCCTTGAGAAGAATGTATAGGGGAGGAAGATGCAGACTATGGTTAGTAGTAATACTTTGACGATGCTCTTTCATGATTTGTTAACAAATGTTTCACGACGACGCAGGGTGTTTGTGGGGGGGTGATGTGTGGGAGCCGCCCTGTATGATGTTATGCATGTTTGTTTTGTAGGTTCACGATGTTTAATGAGCACTTATAGTTTATGTATGTTCATGTATGAATGATATACTTCAATAAATTGTGTTTTTTAAAAAAAGACATAGCAAGTGCAAACAAGAGGAGGTGGGGGGAAATAAAGTAAAT